>OZ018317.1:133500724-133718224 GCA_963969495.1 Ceratothoa steindachneri
TTTGGAATTGAAATGGCAACAACTCTGCTATTTTCAATTTAGGTGTTTAAATGTGTGATGTCGCCAGACTTGTCCTAATTGTAAATAAAAGTAATTGTAGGTCAAATCCCACTGGTAGGATGGTACTAGTTAGTACTGAAGGCCACGTAATCTTCAGCACACTGATGAATATGTTTCAAACGGTGAAATAAGAAAAAAAGGTGAAATAGATATAATGATTAATATAATAATAGTAATTTAATTCCCCACGATGACAAAAAAAAGTAAAAACTTTTAAGTAGAACTAAAATTATATCAAAATAAAAAAATAACTTTAGAATTCATAAGTAGGGCTGCAAATTTTGAGCACCCATCATTTATGTAATAAGACCTTTAAAAAGATTGACACACACTAATACCCACTTTCCCAACCCTGGGGTAACCAAGCACTCACAAGTCTCGCAACATCAAAAAATATGAATTCCCTACTATGAGATTTCAGCATATGCTATATATCTATGTTGCTATTATTATAGAGTATATTACTGCTATATATCTATGTTGACATAATTATATATCAAAATTATGCATCAAAAAGTTTTCTTTAGTATTATAATTTTAGCGCAACTTTGCTGGCTTCATAAATCTACTAATGTATATATTTATATAGAGAAGATTTTAATAATGTATGTTTATTGCTGGTGTCCCTGAGTGTCGTACTAGTTTGGTCCTCCCCCTTCTTTTTCTTAGCCCCTTTTCCCTTGTTCCTTTCCTTGCCGTCGTTCTCTTTACTCCTCCTCTTCCTTTCCTTTTGTTCCGACTCCCTTCCCATCTTTCCATGTCTCCTCCTCTTTTTCTTCTGTAGCCCTACTTCTTTTTTTTCTTCTTCTTCCCCTGCTTTCTTTTCCTTGTTTCTTTTCCTCCTCTTTACGCTTCTTCCTCCTCTTCTTTGTTCACTTCTCCTTTCCTCTTTTTGCTCCTCTCCTTGCCTACCTCTCCTTTTCCTCTTTCCTTATACAACTTCCCTCCTCTTTCCTCTCCTAGTGGATGGTACCAAATTACATCTTTTGTTAGATATATTATTAAGCCAGTATAATTTTCTTTTCAGAGTCTTCAGTGATGTCCAAAAAGCGGATGTACAAATAAGATTTTCTTGACATTGGGTTTACGTTTCTCATCAATCATGGGATCGAAAAACCTTAGTGTGTCATATCTCGTGAAGTGCTCAGCCATGAGTCGCTTAAAGAAAACAAGCTCAAACGGCATCTACAGGGAAAACACCCAACGCTGGCAGGAAAGGACCGCCAGTATTTCAAGAGGAAAGAAGAACAATTGAAGCGTCAGTGCTTAGTGTCGTGGTATGACATTATATTACATCAATACCATATTATATCTCTGGGGGAGGGACCGATAACTTACAGGTGAACCGACGAAGGGACGAAACACCGCTAGTTTAGACGGGCTGAAATGCGAGATGAGAGTGCAACGAGGTCAGGTAACAAATGGGCAATGGCAAAGCTCAAGGTTATTTAAAGAGGCAGGTACAAAAATATAATTTTATTTACATAAAAATAATAAGAGAATTGATGGGTAAAATTACCTCAGAGAATTAACGGACAAAATCACATCAGTAATCGAATGGGGGAAAGGGGTTGGCTTACGGATGTCTTCTGCACGTGAGGTGAGGCCGCTCGGAACTTCTGAGCGGGAACTTGAAGTGATGACGGGGGGGGGGGGGGGAGTATCTTCCGGTCCAGGGGAGAATATTTCGGCCACCCGAAATAAGGGGCGAAGGAAGGAGGGCTTTGACAGGAGTTGATGAGAGAAGTCCGGAAAATCACTTGGTGGCGATCGTTAAGTGGAATCACATCACTGGTTGGGGCTAATTCCAAATACACAAAAGAAACAGCTTTACTCTCGAATGGCCTCGAATCTTCTTGCAAAGGCTATTCTGACGGTGTAAAAGTGAATCGTGGTGTACACGGTTCGAGGCTACCGCTTGTGGAGAAGGGGGGGGGAGGGTAGGCTTACCAATTCAGGCCTAACCGGGCCTTCGGCAGCACATGGAAGTTTCGTTCTGCTCAAGAGAGTTCACATGGGGTTCCCTCACAGTAAGATACCCCTGTGAACACAGGAGTGTATTCTGTTCGGCAAACAACAATTGAACCTTATCTGGTTGCAAAAAGAATTGCTAAATGCAAACAGCTATACACAATTAGGGGAAAGTTGGTGAAGCCATCAGTCATTGATATGGAAGGTACTGCTATCGGAGATGATGCTGTAAAAAAAATTGAAACTGTTCCGTTGTAAAACAACACACTTATCCGACGTATTCAAGAGATGACAGAGGACATCAAAGAAGAGGTAGTGACTGCTATCAAGGAAAGTGGAAAATTTAGCTTCCAGTTGGATGAGTCAACTGACATCAGTGATGACACACAGCTCTTGACGTATGTGCGGTACCAAGGGAAGAGTGACATAGAAGAGAATTTCCGGTTCTGTAAACCACTGTAGACAACAACAGGTGAAGGTCTTTTCAAGTTGGTTGACAGCTTCATAAAGAACAAGGGCTAAGTTAAGAATAATGCTTCAGTGTGTGCGCGGATGGAGCACCTGCGATGTTAGGGGCACGTCAAGGCTTCACCGCTAGGGTAAAGCAAGTGGGGCCTGCTGTGATGGTGACCCATTGTTGGCTCAACCGGGAAATCCTTACCTCCAGAAAATTATCACTTGAACTTTACACTGTGATGGAAGAAGTGATTAAAATAGTAAATTTTATTAAATCATCTGCTCTGCATTCAAGGCTGTTCAGTCAGATGTGCTCAGTTATGGGGTCGGAATATGAACACCTACTTTACTACTATTCTGTCAGGTGTTAATCCCGAGGAAAAGTGCTTCAGAGTTTTTGAATTTCGTGCAGAGGTTGAAATATTCTCGGTCTAGAAGAAACACACTGTCATCAAGGCTTTCAGAACCAAGGTGGTTACTTAAATTGGCATATCCGACAGATATATTTTCTTTTCAGAGTTGAACTTGCTGAATATATCCCTGCAAGGAAAAAATGAAACTCATCTCTCTGTGTCAGAAAAGCTCAAAGCATTCAAGTCAAATCTGAAGTTGTGGAAGGTAAAGATTAAGAGGGGAAAGACTGCGTCCTTTCCACTCTCGAACCTTTTTCTGGAAGACGAAGAAGACGTCTTACTTCTGAACGTATAAAGTACCATTATTGAGTGTCGAGGGACAAAGGCGTGTGACCAAAAGGTCTCTGAAGGTACACACTATTGTACCGCCAGGCGGCCACTATCGGCGCTGCGCTCGGCTACGATTTAATTGGAAAAAAGGTAAGGACCTTCTAATTAAAGTGCGATATTATTAGGTTGGTTCTTTAAAAGGGAATACGTTTGCTGGGTTCGTCTCAAGGGTTATTCAAAAGATAAACACCTCTACAAAAATAAACTTTAATACGAATAATAAGAACAAGGGCACATATATATATATAAAATCTAAATACTAATCAGTACGACACAGCTGCGTTCGTCTGTCTCGACCAGAGAAATTCTGTGTTATAACGGCGTATTGAGTTTCATGCTTCCACACACCTCCCTTCCTAACATGAAATTTCACAAACACATAGGGGATGGAAAATGTCAGTCCCCACAAATGGGAGAGATAGGGATTGAAGAAAACAATTTACCTAACGGGATACAAGCTAATAGGGGAATCTTTAACTTGGGGCCTACATAGCCGCGAACACAAAAAAATCAATTCATATGAGGTTGTGGAACTTAGGAGTTAACGATAAGTAATAATAGTACCTAAAAAACAAACAAAATAAACATCATGACCATTACAATTAATTACAAAAGAAAAAAAAATTAAAGGCAATATATATAGGAAGACAAGGCTTAACAAAATATACAATTGTGAGTACACCCTCAGTGACTCGATCTTACGAGGTAGGAGAAAGCTCCTTTATGGAGTTCCCACTAAGACAGTCAGCCATACAATTTTCGGAACCTTTAATATAAAATATACGAAATTGGTACTCCATCAACAGTAAACTCCATCGCATGAGTCTACTGTTTTGACTTTTACTATTTTTTAAATATGCTAAGGGGAGGTGATCTGTTTCGATCACGAACTCCTTTCCCTTAAAATACATTTTAAATTTTTGTTACCCAAAACTATCGCGAGAGCCTCACGTTCTATGGTCGCGCAGTTCTTCTCACGCGACGAGAGCTTCCGGCTCGCGTATGCAATCGGATGGCTGCAATCATCATCGTATTGCAACAACACGCATCCTACTCCTTTGTTGCACATGTCGGTCCTGATTCCGAAAGGCTTGGTCAGATTAGGGGTTCTTAGAATGGGGAAAGACGTGAACCTATCCTTAAGTTTGTCAAAGTGGGCGGATGCATTGGGGTTCCACACGAGAGGATATGGGGATTGCTTCTTTAACAGGGCGCTAAGTGGACAAGCTAAGGCGGTAAAATTGGGGACAAAACGCCGGTAGAAAGATGTGGATCCCAAAGAGGAGCGGAGCTGTTTCTTCATACGCGGAAGAGGCCTTTAATTTATCTTGCTGGGGGTCATCTGGTTTTCCCAGATATGAAAGCCTAAATAACGAATGGAATTATAGGCAAAATGACATTTACTAGGCCCATTGGTCAATCTGTGTTCCCGTAACCTAATGAGGAGGTAGCGAAGGTAGGTGTTGTTCCCATGTACGTCTGGCAAACGTACACATTATCGAAATAAAACAACACGTCACCTAGGCCATCCAGGATTCGCCGCATGATTCTCTTATAATTACTGCAAGCAGTAACTAAACCAAAAGGAAGACGCCTAAATGGCATTAGGCCCTTCTCCGTGGGGAACACAGTGTACTTGCGAGCACTATCTTTGAGGGGAATTTGATAATAGGCCTTGCATAAGTCTATTTCTGAGATAAATTTGGCCTCTTCAAACAGGTGTGGGTTCTGGTCGATGAGCGGGATTGGTTCCGCGTCAAAACCAGTTACGGAATTCAATTTCCGGAAATCTACACACATTCTGAATGTTTGATTAGGCTTCCTTACCATTACAATGGGGGAGCAGAAATCAGAGATGGAGTGCTCAATGATACCCAACTTTAATAGGTTTTCAACTTCTGAATTAAAGGCCGGACGAAGATGCACAGGCAAGGGGGTACGGTTTAGGTCGAACAGACTCCTGTGTTTTTAGAGAAATGTCATGTACGAAATGACACGCACATACTGGCTTTCCCGAAATCACCTTCTCAAATTCAGCTAATAACTTAGCTAGTTGAGCCTTTTGTGGGATTTCTAATTGGGGGTTTAAATCGAGTTTCGGGGCGGTTTTTTCACTGGAACCGGGAAGTGAAGGTAGGGGGTGCTCCTTATCTGACTCGACGCAAACTGTCTGTATCAGATTGAGAGGCTCGATGGGGTAAGTGGCTTCCATCACCGCCTCTTCGTCAAGTGTGACTATGTTATTAATAGACGCGCAGCGGTGGTATCGCTTAAGCATGTTTATGTGATATAACTTATTACTGGAGGGGGTCTTTATGAGGTAGTCCACGGGTCATCGTGCTTCTAAAACAGGGAACGGGCTTTCTACTGTGAAAGGAGCTTATTAGATTCTCAGTTTGAGAGGAGGAGTAGTACTTCATCACCGGGTCGGAGGCGTCGATCTTTTGGCTTTACGTCGAAATAAGTCCGGTATTTCTCCAAATTAAGATCCGTATTTTTATATGCGATCCCGGTGCATTCCTCTAAACCGTTTCTCAGGTCCAATATGTACGAATACGAGGTTTTAATTTCTTCATCGAGGCGGGGATTTGCGAATAATTCGTTAAGAATACTCATATGGCCTCGGACGTTTCGCCCATAAAGGAGTTCGAACGGGGCGAGCCCTAAAATCATATGAGGAATCTCACGACACGCAAAGAGAGCCACTGGCAGATATCGATGCCATTCTTGAGGCTGAGCGTGGCACAGCTTCTTCAGGACGGTCTCCAGAGTCCCGTTTAATTTTTTGCAGACTCCGTTAGCCGCAGATGAAAAAGGATTGGGAAGAGAAGTTTTATCAGAAGAAGTTTTCCCACGTATTCCATGAGTTCGGACGTAAATTGTCTTCCTCGGTCAGACAATATTTCTTTAGGGATGCCAACTCAAGAAAAGATAGCTATTAATGCTTCCGCGCACGTTATGCTATCGATTCTTTTTAGGGAAACTGCATCAGGGAACCTCGTAGCGAAGTCCACGAGCGTAAGCATATAGAGTGTCCTTCGCTCGACGAGGGGTGAATTGGGCCAATCAAGTCGATAGCCACTCTAAAAAATGGTTTAGAAATAATGGGGGCCATTGAAGGGGTGCAAATGTGATCCATCTTTTTGCCAAATCCCACAGGATCGATGAAATTCTGCAATGTCTTTGGTATAGCCGGGCCAAAAGAAATATAGAAAGATTCTTTGGGCAGTTTTATTGTAGCTGAAATGGCCAGCTAATAACCCATCATGAGCAAGGCGAAGAACCTGGGGAACGCGAGAACGAGGGGTGCGAAGTGGGCAAGTCTAACATCATCTTTGGACGAGTTAGAACGGTAAAGGAGGTCATATTTAACGAGATATATAACCTTCCGTGGCCCACAATCAGAAACTTGATTGTCCTACTGGGGTTCACGCGACACCCGTTCACAGTTCCTTCTTCAATTCAAATTCAAGGGTACGGAGGAGCTTTTATTAAATAAAAAGTTGACGTGATGTCCTAGGGAACCGTTAATCAGGGCAGAAGCTGGAGGTATTGGGCTAGCAGGTGGTTGAGAGAGAGAAGCATTGACCTGATGGACTTGTTGGATGGGGGAAGAGTGAAGGTGAGAGTTTTAAGGGCAATTGGTTTATACATATTCGGTCACGCCGCACGTGAAACACACGATGGGCTGCCGGGGATTATTAGGGAGGGCTTAATATCCCTCGGTTCTTGCGGGGGAGGGAATCTAGGTTTGCAGGGACCAGCCACTTTGACCAAAAATGGGACGAATTTTATGGGAGAACTTAGAGAAATTACTCTTACTATTGGAGATGGGAAGGATGCGATTTCTTGGGGCCCTTCAGATACAGATTATGGCTGGACGCGTGTATATCCGCCTCTTTCAGGCCTTCCTTAAAGGTAGACGCTCGTCTATCTTTTACGAATGCACGGATCTCGAATGGCAGCGCACTCATTAACTGATCACGTAAGACGAAATCGAACAAAGACTCGTATTCGCGTCCTACTAGGAGCTGAGTCAAGCCAAAATTGTAGGATTCTCTGAAGGATGAAGGCAAACTGGCGGTAAGTTTGGCCAGGTAATATTCTTGCCTGGCGAAACTTAGCCGGATAGAAATTGGGATTCATATTGATTGTCGATAGCAATTCAGCCTTGAATGTCGAATAATTAAGGGTGGCCTCGGCAGGAAGATATATGAAAATTTCCCGAAGATGACTGTTGAGCAAGTGAAGTAAGCGTGCGACTCCATTTTCTTTGTTGTCCCATGAATTCACTTAGAAAATCTTTTCGAATACGGGTAACTTAACCGAAGGGGTTTGAGGGGCCTCATTTCTTGAACTAACAGAAAGGATTTCTACGTTATCCCGACTTAGCTCTCGCTCATGTTGACGGTTTCTTTCCCTTTCTTCTGCTTCTTTTGCTCTCTTCTTTCTACGGCTTCTTTTTGTCCTCTTTCTCTTCTTTCTTCTGGTTCTCTTTGCTATCTCTCTCTTATTTCTTCTGCTTCTCTTTGCTCCCTTTCTCTTCGTTCTTCCCTTTCATTTCTTTGTTCGTTCTGGATATAGGAAATAAAGTCCTTGCCTGTTAATCCCAAGATTTGACCTTTTTTTGTGGAATTTATCAAAGAACGACATCCTTGACAGTACGTGTTCGACTAACAGCTCGAACGTACACGGAACACACGACACAGAATATGGGCTCTCACGAAAGTTTTTTATTTTAATTTTACTAAGATTTAGCCACAAAAAAGAAATGCACATAAAAAAATAAAACACAAAAGCGAAATTTATTCCCTATTGGATTAAAAAATTTCCGTCCTCTTAATCCAGCTCGGGATTTAGTAGAGGGTTACAACCAAAAAAGGTAACTGATGGAATCCCGAGCAGACAATTAAATAGTTAAAAAAAAGTTTGATAATTAATCCACAATCTTTGAATAATTTTGAGCGAGCTTAGTCATACTCGGTAAGAATAATTAAATAAGTGGAATTGAAATTTAACGGGTCCTTAAGTAAAAAAAAAAAATAAAAAAATAACCCAACTATGCCTGACACCAGTTTTTACTATAATAATATAATATATATATATATATATATATATATATATATATATATATATATATATATATATATATATATATATATATATATATATATATATATATATATATATATATATATATATATATATTGATGGGGAAATCGACGCTAGGCAGTGTAACCCAATTCTTTAACCCCTCTTTCCCTCTTCCATCTCGACCCGTTGGCCACCAGACGCACAATTCAACTTCGAGAAGTACGAATCAACAGATTTCTGTCCCAGCATGCATAAACAATACGAAGGGAAAGAGAGAAGGTAAAATAACAATGTTTAAACAGGCTAACTATTTTCCTAAGATTTGAGATTGAGTTTCGCATAATAGATGAAATTATAGGAGGTGCGAGGAAAGACAGAAGATGCCTTTAGGCTAAGTGAAAAAGCTCGGAAAAGTGTCGTTTTAGGAGAGGCTTAATATATACCCCCCATCCCCGTTTCCCCTACCCCCAGTGGGTCAGTGAAGTATATATGCGGATAACTGGAGAAGAACCGGAAGATCGAGTTAGATATCGACACGCCAAAGTCCGGCGTTAAGGCCCGGCACTCACAGAACAGAACAGAAAAGAAGGTCATTCTGAGTCAGTTCCTGGTGGTCACACCAAAGATTAGCCCCTTGTATCGATCGATAATCACTCTCATACATCTCTCGTCAGAGAAACCCCCTTTCTCGGTTTTCAATAAAAAACAGAGATAGTCATCGACATTGAGGGTACCCGAAGTGAACTCCACTCCTCCCCCCCCCCATTCGTCAAAGGATTCACTTTTTGATCATCGCTCGTCAGTGCAAAGCATCTCAAGATTAACCCGAAGATTGGCAAAAGCCTACCTTCACGGTCTCGTTGCTTAAATCATCTGACTATGACAACGTGCCTAACGCCCTACACCTCTCTCACCGAAGTCACCTTTTTTGCCAAGACAGTCATCAGCCAAGGTCATTCCTTAGCCGGATTCACTTATGTTTTTTTTAAAGGTAAAGCAATTCATATATTTTTGTGTGTCAATTAGCGCTCAGTATTAAAGGGAGCTTCGGGTCAACCATTACTTAATATTCATTTTTAAATTAGTAATTTTCATTAGACTCTTTTAATATACTCTGTGTAGATGTAAAGTTCGCTTTTGATATTTCATTTTTTATGTTGTAATTAAAAGTATATTTTGGTTAGAAATATTTAACATAATTCTCGAAACGCTGGACATGGCTATAGAAATCCTCCCTGATTAAAAAAGTAAAGCAAAAGATTAAATAAATTAAAGTAATATAACAATCTTAGAGAAAACGAAATAACGGAGTTATTGAAGTACGTAATAAACCTACTCGAACCTTACAATACCACGACATAAATATTTGTTGTCAGGTTTTATAGGTATTCGAAGAACTCAGTATAGTTGTTTGTGTTGCTTTCCCTTTAGTAGTGATAAATTTGTGCCTAGAGTTCGAGGAAAAGTTACGCATAATATGAGGATCAGGTCTGTCTATAAATTTGTGCTTAATTGTCGGTGATTAGCCCGTTAATAGTAATTAATTTTCTTCGTAGTATTCCAATTAGCAGAAAGTGTTGTGGTAAGGGTGAGTTAGGCAGCGCATTACTTATTCGAGGTTCATAAGTACCTGTAGCATATCGGTGAGTTTTGGACGTACAGACAGAGGTAAACTGTCATCGTTTGAGAGATTCCACCTAGGCCGAATTATTTTTGGACTAGCAGGCCAAGAGCTAATGAACTACGTCCAGGAAGAAGAAAGGAGGGAAAGAGAAGCTAGAGAAGCAGAAGAAATAAAAACAGTTGGAAAGAGAAGCAGAAGAAAGAAGAAGACAGAGGGATACAGAAGTAGAAGAAATGAGAATACAGATAAAAAGAGACAGAAGAAATAAGAATACAGATGAAAAAAGAAGCAGAAGAAAGAATACTGAGGGGAAGAATAGCAAAGGAAAGAATAATACAGTTGAACAGAGAAGCAGAAGAATGAAGAATACAGTTGAACAGAGAGGCCGAAGAAAGAATACAGATGAAAAGAGAAGCAGAAGAAAGAAGAATACTGATTAAAAGAAAAATAGAAGAAAGAAGAATGCAGATGGAAAGCAAACATATGAAAAGAGTAGCAGAAAAATAGAAATACAGACGGAAAGAGAAGCAAAAGAAAAAAGAATACAGATGGAAAGAGAACCGGAAGAAAGAAGAATACAGATGGAAAGAGAACAGGCGCGAGCGGAAAGAGAAGCCGAAGAAAGAATAAAGATGAAAAGAGAAGTAGAGGAAGGGAGAATAGAGATAGAAAAAGAACTACCTCAAGCGGAAAGAGAAGCCGAAAAAAGAAGAATACAGACGAAAAGAGACGCGGAAGAAAGAAGAATACAGATGGAACGAGAACTAGGCAAGCGGAAAGAGAAGAGAGAAAGAAAGAATGCTCGCACATGGAAGGGCATTGAGCAAGGATCAGTTGGAAGTCAAGGCCGTTGTATCCCGACCTGGAACTACGAAAGTACATGCGATGAAACCCAGCCAAATAGGGTGAAGATGGATAAAGAAGGAACCTTGGAACTGGTAGACCTATATAAACCCCGTCAGGTAGTAAAGTCGGATAACGAGTATCCCTTACCCTCAGTAGCCTTCCCACAAAACTAAACGTCCACTGAGTTATATTTAAAACCCCAATTCGCCGTGATAAATAGAGAGCTTGAAGAAACTTTCCCCCGACCTCGTTAGATGGAATCCAAACGCGATCTCCCAGTTTAGCTTGGTAAATGATGACGATGGGACTCCTTTACCCATCACTTATGCAACCATGAAACAGGCCGCCCTAGCCATAAGTTGCGGAGTAAATATATTCAGTGGCCATAAAAAGTAGTGAAAGTATGTTGGTCTGCCATCACTAGTTTTTGACATATTTGCGTAGCACAATAACCAGAAAGGCGTACTCATGCGTTGTAAGTTATTGGTCATCGAGAACCACTTTAATATTAACTATATAAAAGGTGCTAATAAGATAAAACCTATTCAGTGGCCATAAAAAGTAGTGAAAGTATGTTGGTCTGCCATCACTAGTTTTTGACATATTTGCGTAGCACAATAACCAGAAAGGCGTACTCATGCGTTGTAAGTTATTGGTCATCGAGAACCACTTTAATATTAACTATATAAAAGGTGCTAATAAGATAAAACCTATGTATAACCTGAGCCGAAACCCCATCGAGGGTTATTTAATCCCCCGTTAGTCTTAAAATCATTCTTTTGTGTGTGTGTTTTGTGTATATATTTAATGATTGAAGGTTTAGATGTGTAAGGAAGTAATTGTCTAGATACCACTTAAGAGCCAGGTTCATTTTTTTCTTTGTGTAATCGATGATTTTGTTTTTTTTTTGTTTTCTGGAATATTGGGTAGTGTGAGACGTACCCAGTAGGCTCACGATGCCTATGTCACTCCCCTACCTTTGTACGCACGCCCCCGAGATCAAAGAAGCAGGTTTGTAGGATGGTTGACCTAGTTAGCAGTAAGAATCAGTATTATGTTCCAAGACATGTATGTTTGCTTTGGTTGGTTATGTTTTTTTTTCACTGGAGTCCCCCCTCCTCTTTACTTTCTTCGGAGGGAGGAAATGTGGGAAAATCAATATTCCACCCTAAAAACAGAGGCGCCGTTCGGTTACCGCACCGTCCTGAGGCTAGGCGGTGTAACTCACTTCTTTAACCCCTCCCCCCTCGACCCGCTGGCCATCAGGCGCGACATTCAACTCCGAGAAGTACGAATCAACAGATTTCTGTGCCTGCGTGCATAAACAATACGAAGGGAAGGAGCAGGTGTAATAACAATGTTTAAACAGGCTCACTATCTCCCCTAAGATTTGAGATTGAGTTTCGCATAATAGACGAAATTATGGGAGCTGCGACGAAAGACAGAAGATGCCTTTAGGGCTAAGTAAAAGACGCTCAGAAAAGTGTCGTTATAAGAGAGAGGCTTAATAGATAAGCTCTCACCCCCCTTTCCCCTACCACCAGTGGTTCGGTGAATTATATATGCGGATAACTGGAGAAGAACCGAGAGATCGAGTTAGATATCGACACGACGAAGTTCGGCGTTAGGCCCGGCACTCACGGAACGGAACAGAGAAGAAGGTCATTTTGGTGGTCACTCTCATACATCTCTCGTCAGAGAAAACCACTATCTCGGTTTTCAACAAAAAACCAGAGATACTCGTAGTTTTCGCCATTGAGGACTACCCAAAGTGAACTCCACCAACCCCTTCCCCCCTTCGTCAAAGTATTCACTTTTTATCATCGCTCCTCAGTGCGAAGTATCTCAAGATTAACCTGAAGATTGGCAATAGCCTACCTTCACGGTCCTGTTGCTTAAATCATCTAAGACAACGTGCCTAACACCATCCACCTCTCTCACTAAAGTCACCTGTTTCGCCAAGTCAGTCTCGCCGCCAGAGAAAACGAAATGACAGTTATTGAAGTACGTAACAAACCTACGTACACCAACTCGGCCTTCATACCACGACAATATATATATATATATATATATATATATATATATATATATATATATATATATATATATATATATATTTGTGTGTGTGTATGTGTATGTGTGTGTGTGTGTGTCGAAGGCCGAAGGCGTGTGACCAAAAAGTCTCTAAAGGTACACACTACTGTACGCCAGGCAACCACTATCGGCTACGATTGAATAGGATGGCTCTTTAAAAGGGAATACGTTTGCCGGGTTTGTCTCAGGGGCTATTTGAAAGATAAATACCTCTAAAAAAATAAACTTTATTACAAATGATAAGAACAAAGGCACATATAAATATTTAAATCTAAATAATAATCAGTATGACAAAAGAATATTACGGCAGGCAAAAATTAAGGAAATTAGATCCTGGAAAATATATAAGTGATCCAATAAGATGGATTGAACGAAAGATTTAGCAAGTCTATTGGCGTTACACCAAATGGGAAATTCTTTTTAGGACTGCAAATGAAGAGGTGGCACTTACGAAGAAAGGACTCCTGGCTACCTTTGGAAGATGAACTGAGGATGTGGAAGACCAATTGCCAGGCTTTGTCGATCAGGTATCGATGCGAAGGCTTCCAGAAAGATTCCGAAAGGAGTTGAGATTACCTCGGCTCCAGGGAGAAGTAATCAAGAAATCGAGATTCGTCTGCGGACGTCAGGAAGTCTCAACCAATGTAGTGAGACAACAGAGACCCAGGACAATCTTCGGGGTATAAACGGATTTCCTTAATCTTCCTCTGATCAGGGTGGATTACACGAAGACGATCTGCTGAGGAGATCACAAGGGCAAGGGGACCACTTCACGGGAGACAGACACTAAGGTCTGGACGGCAAGAAGCTCGGGTTCTCTCTATCTGTTGTAGATTTGCAGACATCACCTTAAATAGCAGCCGCAGCCATGGTCGACAGAGAGCTTCGCGCGCGAGGGCATCCCAAGGGGATATCGGACACGGTTTAAGCAAACATGGACCCTGATAATTTCGGACATCAACGAGGCGAAAGGGAATTAAGCGCGATTTCCTTTTACACCAAGAGGGGGAAGATGAACACGGCTGCCACCTTAGATCAGGGCAGCTTTATTACACTGGGGGGAAGACGGTGATAAAGCACCCCAAATTAAACACAGCTGCGATCATCTGTCTCGACCAGGGAAATTCTGTGTGAAAACGGCGTATTGAGTTTCATGTTCCCACATTGAGCACCTTGTAAAGCTGCGTGAGGAGTTTGAGAAGTATATTCCGGATGAAGAGTTGCATGACAAATACAAATGGGTGCGCAGACACTTCGATGTCGACGTCGAAGACCTTTCAGAGGAAGAATCTTCCATTCAAAATCTGCAAGAGGAGCTCATCGAGGTACAACATGATGAAACTCTCCGCTTCAACTTTCAGCAACAATCACTAGGCATGTTCTGGACTGCTGTGAAGAAGGAGAAACCAGTCCTCGGAAGGGAGGCTGATAAAGTGTTGTTGACCTTCGTTACAACCTATTTGTGTGAATCAGGGTTTGCATCCCTAGTTGCTATCAAAACAAAAAGCAGAAATCGGTTGCAGCCTAAGAGTAGCACTTTCTACGATTGAGCCACGAATGGACAAACTTACCAGTGAAATTCAGCCCCAAGGCTTCCATTAAAATCAGTTATCAGTTGACAAGAAACAGTTTTATCGTTAGTTTGCCTTTGTGGAATGTAACATAAATTTTTCTGATGAAAATGCTAATAGTAAGATGAATTAAATTTAATCATGTTCATTTTGTCTCTTTTTCAGCCTTACAGCACCTCTTACAAGAAAATTATACTTGTTCTTTGTTTTCACACCCTACGCCCTACGGTCAGTAATATAGTAACATGCAACACATACGAGGGGTGGTCAATAAGTTTTGCAAATCGGTAGGGCAAAACAGAGGAAGGGGGGTGGCTGTTTATGAGGGTGTTAGAACAAGTTATGAAAAGTCAGGACCTGAAGCCGCACGCTCCTGCCTAGTCTATTTAAGAAGCAGTAGCTGATCGCAGATCGCAGTCACAATTTTTTGAACAATGGAGAAGGTTAAGCACCGCGCAGTGATCAAAGTTTTGACCAAGGAAGCAAGAATACAAAAGAGATCCATGAACGCATGGTTGCAGTGTACACCGACACCGCCCCTTTCTATGCAACCATTGCTCGTTGGAATAGTGAGTTCCGCCATGGTCGTGAGTCCCTTGAAGATGACCCCTGTCCAGGACGCCCGTCAGACGTGACCAACGAGGACAATGTGGCCCGTGTGGAGAGGATGATCCTCGAAAATCGACGGGTGAAGGTCGAAGAAATCGAGCGAGAACTTGGAATATCACATGGAAGTGTGATCAACATCATCCGCGACAATTTGGCCATGAACAAGGTCTCTGCCCGTTGGGTCCCTAGAAACCTCACGCTCCATGATCGACTTCAACGTCGTCAAAGTCCACAACGCCAGAGTTGCACAAGATGCCTTGCGTGAGTGCGGATTCGAGGAACTCAAACATCCCCCCTACAGTCCAGATCAGGCCCCCAGGGACTACTTTTTATGCCGCCAGCTCAAGGCTGCACTTCGTGGACGCCGGTTTGGGGACGATGAAGATGTCCAGCTCGCCGTTCAGTAGTGGATTGAACAGCCGTCGGGAGATTTCTGGTTGTCCGGAATTCAAAGCCTCAGGGACAAGTGGCTCAAGTGCATTGAAGTCGAGGGTAGTTATATTGAAAAATAATAAAACACTTTTCCTCATATCTCGTTTCCTTATATCCGAATTGCAAAACTTATTGACCGCCCCTCGTACATTATATAGTTATATACACAGCATAAAACCAGTGGGATTGGGAACCAGTGCACTCATAGAACAGCATTCCATAGTATAGCATAATATACCTTAGCAGATTAGAGCATAGTATATTATAGAATATTATTGCACGCACAGCATAGTATAACATAAGATAATATAACATAGCATAGTATAGCTTAGCCTAGCACAGAATAGTATAGCATATAATAGTATAGCCACATACTTCAGCATAACATAGTAGAGAATAGCTTAGCATAGTGTAATATTGTGTAGCAGAGCATAGCCTAAACTTGCCCAGTATAGCAGAGCAGATCATTGCCAAGCAAAGCATAATATAACCTAGCCTGTTTTAACCTAGTAGAGACAAGCCTATCCAAACATAAGTTAGCCTAGCTTAAAATAGAATAGTCTAGCTGTGCCGGGCCAAACCTAGCCTACCTTAGTATAATCTAGCTAGCCTAGTATAGCCTACTTTATCCTACCTTAACTTAGTATAGCCTAGCCTATTCTATCCTAGTATAGCCTACCTTAGCTTAGTAGACCATAGTCTAGCCTAGTATATTATAGTATAGCCTAGCTTAGCCTAGCCTAGTATAGCCTTGCCGAGCCTAGCCTTGCATGGTGTAGCATAGCTTACTATAGCCTAGCCTAACCAGGTATGACTTAACATTGCATGCCAGAGTCTAGTCTAGTACAGCCAAGCTAGAATAGGCTACTATAGCCTAGCCAATATGTCCTTGTATACGATAGCCTAGTCTAGCCTACTATAGGCTAGCTTGGTATAGCCTAACCTAGAATAACTTCACCTAACATAATATAGCCAAGCGTATTATAGACTAGCCTAGTATATCCTAAACTTGTATAACATACCATACCCTAGACTAGAATAACCTTGTATAGCTCAGCATATTATAGCCTTTGTTAGCTAGATTATCGTAGCCTAACATAGTATTACCTAGCATAGCCTAACATAGCTTAGCATTGCCCTCCATAGCCTAGTATCTTTAGCCTACCTAGGCATAGTATAGTTTAGCATAGCTTAGCCTAGCCTAGCATAGTATAACCTAGCAAAGCATTAACTATCTTAGACAAGTATAGCTTATACTATCCTATTATACCCTAGTCAAGCATAGTATTGTCTAGCCTAACATACTATATGCTATCCTAGCATTTTATAGCCTAAATTAACATAGTATATCTTACCCTTGTAGATTATATCTTAGCATAGCTTAGCATAGTATAGCTTAGCCTAGCAAAGTCTATTCTAGGCTTGCTCAGCAGTGTATAGCATATTATAGCCTAGTCTAGTCTAACAGAGTATCAGACGAATAGTTATTGCCAAAACAAAATAATTCCCGGGCTAAACTTGGGAAGACTTTGGCAATTATATCATTCGAAATAGAATGTAAAAGAACATTAGGGTTTCAAATTTCGTTAAAATCGGACGAATAGTTAGGATATTATTGCCAAAACAGAATAATTACGGGGCTTATCTCGGGAGGACTTTCGCAATTATATCATTATAAAGAGACTGTAAAACAACATATGGGTTTCAAAATTCGCTAGAATCGGCTGTATAGTCATGATGTTATAGACAAAACAAAATAATTACTGGGTTTACTTCGGGAAGACTTTGGCAATTATATAATTCGAAAGAGAATGTAAAACAACATAATAGTTTCAAATTTCGTTAGAATCGTCCAAATAGTTATAATTTTATTGGCAAAACAAAATAATTCCCAGGCTAACTTTGGGAGGACTTTGTCATTTATAGCGTTCGAAAGAGAATGTAAAACAACATGTGTTTCAACTTTCGTTAGAATCGGCCTAATAGTTTTGAAGTTATTACAAAAAATAAGCAAAACTGGGACAGACCGACTGGCCGACATAGTGAGAAGTAGAGTCGCTCGCGACTAGACTCGCACGCGACTAAAATGCGTGAACGACAGTCGCCAATCGACCTACAGGCATTGAGTATGTCGGGAGGGCATACTAGAGTTGTTAAGGTGTAGAGATGTTAAGAATTGAGGGGGGGGGGCAATTATATTTAAAAGGTTAACTTGGGGTTTGTCTCACATTTCTAGATTTAGGTTAGGTTAATTTAGTTCCTATAGGGGTGGTATTAAATATTAATTTACTTTAATGAGTGGATGATTAACTAAGGCTACTGGAGACTCAATTGATAAATAAACTTGGAAATCAAAAACTCTTTTACAAAACTAAATTAAGGAAAATGGAAAAATACTGCCACAAAATAAAGAATCTTACCTCTTATGGGTTTGATAACCTTCTTATGCAAACAATTACTTTTATATTAAATTTAAGCTTCAAACCGTCAGGTTGCCCTTTGGCGGTAGTTAGTTCTTAATGGGGCTTGATGATATGTTCAGATTCAAGTTAAACCACTTTCTTTCATTACTAGTCTCTCTGACGGCAACTCTCAGACTAATCTGGTTAGTGTTTTCATTCAGCCATGTTTCGGCCACCTGGCTTTTTTTTTCTCATGCACTTGTCTTCATTTTCATTAAAATATTTAATATTTAACTTATAATATTTAACTTACGTTAATGGACATTTTATAATTAAATGTAACAAAAAAATATTTGAAGTTTGTTACGCTTTTAAGGATGCTTTCCGAGTATATCTAATAGTTTATTTTTTTAAACTCTGAGGGTCAGGCCCGTACAGAAGGAACCAGAACTCCGAATTATGAACTTTTGGAGGACATTTAAAATGTATGTAGTTACCCCTAAAGGAGGTGGATAGAGTAGCAAGGGTACATCTGAAACGTGAAGAAATGGCGCGACCTCCTGCTGCAGTGTTGTCCACGCAATGGATTTTAAAGTGTAACATCAACCAGTATGCTACAGATGACATCTAGGAAAGGATCTACGGCTATATATATATATATATATATATATATATATATATATATATATATATATATATATATATATATATATATATATATATATATATATTACACACATTTTTACTTCCTCTATCTTTCATTATTTTCTTTACAGTTCTCTACTTATAAACTTTCAACGAGGGATTGCCTCGTTAGTTTTCGCTTTAATGAACAAAAAAAGTAAATGCTTTGTATTGATATATATATATAATAGTTAATTAAATCAACGTGTGATTAAGTGAAATCAGGAAGGAACAAAATTGTCCCTATTATTTTCTTTTTAAAGAATTGGTGGAAAAATCAGTTTTTAAAAGTGGATCATAAATTAGTGAAGTTAGGGAAAGTGAAAGTTTGTGGAAGATTCGAGTTGCCAAAAGATCGACTGCTTGGGCATTTTTGCCATTAGTCTCTCTGTTTCTCGGCCCATTCGAAAGTTCCTAGTAAATAATTACCAGGTAAGTGATTTTAAAGAATGCTGCTGCTCAAGGGCGATCGAAGACTCCTTTTAGGTTGACAACTTCAAATTTACCCACTCAAACCTGAACCTTCTCTTAGATAAAGGTGGGGGGGGGGGTCGTTTCACTACCATGGACTAATTGTAAGTCCATAAGAAGTAGTGGTGGTGGTTGGGGAGGAGGGGGGGGGGGGTATTACCTGCTACCGGGACCTGGGCGTAAAATTATAGACCACTAAAAGGATAGATGGGACAGTAGAAGGGAGACAGGCTGTGCGGGAGGGAGGCATGTAACCCCACCCCCTCTACTGAAGGCAAGAAGAAAGAGGGACGACCCTTCACCTCCCGACCGCGAACAGGGTCGCCCGCCAAGGACCATAGGTGAGAAGGAGCTAGTAAGGAAGTATGGAAAGAAGAGGCTAATGAAAATGTCTGGGAGATTACAGCAAAGGTAGTTTCCTCCTAGTTTCAGACGTATCTTCGCTTGCCAAAAATCTACTCGTTGGTTAGTTCATCTTTGTTCACCCATCTTTATCTTCACCCTCCTCCTTCGCAGGCCCAAAATTATGTCGGTATTTAGTTCATCTTCTTTGTTCTCCCACATATATCGTCACCTTCTTTCTTCCCAGGCCAAAAATTCCCTCTTTGGTTAGCTAATCTCTTTCTTCACCCGTCTTTATCGTTACCTCTTTCTTAGAAGGTGAAAATGCCGTCGTTGGTTAGTTCATGTTCTTTCTTCATCCATCTTCATCGTCACTCTCTTTCTTCTCTGTTTCTAAATATCCTCATTTTGTAGTTCAACCTAGTTCACCTATCCTTAACGTCGCTCTCTTTCTTCGTCCTTAAATAATGCCCTTGTTGGTAACTTTATTTTCTTTGTTCACCCTCTTCAATGGCAAGCAAAAAATGCCATCGTTGTTTTGCTAATTTTTTGTTCTTACAGATTTATCGTCACCCTGTTTCTTGAATGCCCCAAATTCTCTCGTTGGTTAGTTCATCTTTGTCCACATCTTTACCTTCATCTTCTTTCTTCGCAAGTCCAAAATATCTTCGTTGGTTAGTTCATCTTATTTATTTACCCATCATTCCCCTTCCTCTGTCACAGCCTGTGATACCTAGGACGTCCTATGCTTCAAAAGTTAACCAGGAACCTTTTAATCCTGGCCCTTCCAGGCATACGGGTACGCTCTTTTCCGCGCCCATACGGAACACTTCTACATTTGCAACCTACCCCCAACCCCCACAGGCACTCAGCTGGTAAAGCATGCGGCTCAAAGGGATCACAGGAGGCAACCCTCATCCACCCCTAAAGGTGGTCGTGAGACCGTCCTTGGGGGTCTCTAAGGCTGCCGCCACCCACTGGAAAGGAGCACCAAGGAAGCTTCGGCTCCTGCGCCCTCACCCAAGAATGGGGTGAGTGACTCAGATACGATGGATCCTCCAAAAGAGGGACACCCACCCGCCAAATGTTTCAAGGCGGAGGAAGTAAAGGACCGTATGGCGAACCCAACCTCCCCAATATGTTATAGAATGCGATAGCTCTTTTAGGGACAACAGCTACCGAGGATCTGCCCGCGGGAAGCATACGGCCATTCCAGTGATGGTCTTCTCTTCGAAAAGGGGCCCGCATTTCCTTCGAGCTAGGCCTAGAGAGCATATTCTTTAAACGGAATTACCGTGAACTCCAGGCCAACTGCAAGAACCTGCGGATGCTCATGCTAGGTGTGTGGCTCATGCCCAGCCTCTCGGAGTATATTGGTTTTTTGAACCCACCACTACGGGATGTGGGCCGGGCGTGAGTCTCCGTTTTTTGACTCGCTATAAATACCTCGGGGGGGGGGGGGGTCGCCGCCTCATGGCGCGGTTGCAGAGGCCATTTCTCCTCAGAGATTTTGACGGTAGGAACCCCTTTGGGATTGGTTACACGATCTATCCCAAGGGTTAAGTCATTGCCACTCTGATCGAAGAGTTGGAGATAGGTGTTCTGTATATGGATAAATTTACGTATCACTGCCAGAGAACCGCTTCATTTTCTTGTCTTGATTTATCCATAATTGGATTAAGAGGTGCTCAACTATCATTTTCAGGTTCGCTGTTGCCAGAGAAACCTCCAAGATGGTGCCTGGAGTGGGCGAGGTGGTTTGCATTTCAGTAAATGATACATTTCTGTATACATGTCGACGAATTCAGATCAGTGTATGAAGCCGCAAAGTTTATCTCCGACAACGTCTTCGCCGTGGACCTTACTACTATGTATTTTTAGAACGTCTGATCGTTTTCCATGTCGTCCTCTTCCTTGCTGGTCGAACGAATGTGAGGCAGACCACAGAACGAAGCGATACGCCTACATGTCATAAAACGCTGCCCAAACGAATTTATTATATGTGAATTTTGTCGAGCTAGGATTAGGTTCCTGTATGTTAGGAAGCACGCCCGCCTCTTTTTATTTAACGGGAAGACTCGTTTGACAGATGTGTGGAAGCGAGTTAAAAGGATTCAGAGCAGGTCTTGACAAGACTTTCTCCAATTTTTCCAGAGGTCGGGAAAGCAACCTCGGAGCCCGTATCCGTGTCGGAGCCTTTCGCGAGCACTTTTTCTGCATTCTCTTGTCTAGATGCTGCTCCAATAGCATTCATTGCACGTCGTGATGTTTGTGAAGGCCTCTGACTGGGAGACCTACAAAGGCAGATACCCTTTTAATGACATGTTTACTTCATGTGAGTTGTGTCCCACTCTGCTTTCATGCATTGACACAACCTCAGGCCCAGACGAAGGCCTTTTTGTTAGATTTGCTAAATAGGATCGGGGCAGAGGGTATACTCCCAGACTCTTAGCAAATGGCTACTATGCTCGCTTCTCGCAATCAGGTGTAGAGATAACACTACCCTGCGTGGTTTCCACCCAATTTCTTTAAACTCACATTTGTGAAAGTTGATAGAGAACTTAGTAAATGTTAGGTTAGATATTTTCCTTGACAACGGAGGCCACCTGTCAGCTGCACAGTGCGGCTGCTTCCGCAAGTTCTACTCCACGTGGGATGCTCTGCTACGACTGGAAAATGCCATCCTCGAAGCTTTCCTTTGTAGACAGCATTACGCTAGGGTGTTTTTCCATCTGGCGAAGGCCATATATACCGCATGGCGATACTGTATCATCGAGACCCTCCACAAGATAGATGCTAGTGGACGCCTCCCAATTTTCATATATTAATCTAAACTAGATTGTTGAGTCAGCGTATGTGTTTGGGGGAGCCTTCTCCGGCCTAATAGAGCAGAAATTTACGTTCCACACAGAAGTGTCCACAGTATCACACTTTTTGCCCCCAGCATCAACGGTAACACTTCGGTTCTGCCGGAAGTTGTTCTCGCTATGCTCTACGTGGAGGACCTTTTGATCTCTTTTAGTGCTGCCTAGATGCGAACTCTAGAGCATTGATGACAACATGCATTGAACCGCATCTCTCGCTATGCCAAGGCTCACAAATTTCAACTTGTGCTGCAATGAACATAGTGCATTATGCGCTTGTACGTCAGGACATAGCGTTTCACTCATTCGCCACCGGCTCTCATCGCATCCACACACGATCTCGGTTGTACCTATGTCGCCGAGAGACGCCAGTCATACCCTAAACCCTTTGCGTTTAAGGTTAGGAAGCTCCTTCCAGAGCTCTGTATACGTCTTAGGTCGGTGGATACCATCCCGCCTCTGCTGCCAAAGCTGCCACAACACCGGGAATATTTCGTTCGAGCTTTTTGGAACACATTTTGTGCCACGCTAGATTTGTGCCAGTATACACAGATGGCTTCAAATACCAGGAGGTGCTCGGCTTCCACACCGTATCCGCTTTGTTTAAAGTTAGCTGGGATCTTCCATGGGCTGCATCTGCCTTCACGGCCGAGCTGGTTGCAATACAACACTCGGTATAGTAAAAAAACGCATTGTGCCAGGTCCACAGACCGGATATTGATCTTTAGCAACTCACGAAGCGTTGTGAGTGGTCTCCCAGCATTGCAATATCCTCACCCTTTAGTTCGATGCATCCGTGATGGCGCGGTTTTCGCAGTTTCCGCGAGGGGGCTAGATGTCGATATTACCTTCTGTTAGGTTCCTGAACATGTAGTGAGCGCAGGAAATGAGCTCACCTTATACTGCAGCGGCTTCAGCTCGCTTACTGTCGTCTTAAAATTGGGCACACTCTCGGGACGCACCGCTACTTGATGGAGCGTTACTCTACGACGACTGCGTTGTCTCGCAGACTTTTCGGCACATTTTTGTTTTGTCTCAATATGGGGGATTTTAGCCCTTGTAACTGGGTCGCTACCGCTTGTTTTTTATACTAGCAGACTCTGACTTTTTATTTGAAATTTCCTGTGTTGAGCACATGCGCATGTGTCTGGTGATGCGGACTTAAATCTGACGCCTTAGTATGCTTTTTGTTCGGAGTTTTTCGTTTGTTTTGTATGTTGTTTTTGAATTATGGGCTTTGTTTGCTGGCACATTTCATACACTTCTTCCAAGCAGCGCATCTCATAGATTTTCGTCAATCGGTACATCCTTATATACATTCGTAATTCAGCACATCTCATTGTGATAGAATGGTCTGAGGCTGCCATGCCTCAGCCCCTATCACATGTCAAAACTCATGCTTCCCACGTGCATCCTGCGAGAGAGAGAGTAGAACGGCGTCTTATCGCCCACTATTCCCAAGTTTAATCAACGAGGTTCAATCACCCGTTTGCCTTCATGCGTCGATCTGGCCAGATTGAATTAGGCTTATGGGAAGATAAGATATTTTCCCAAGCGCTACCGGGATATTCCTTCGAAGTCCCCCCCCATTGTCCCCTACGCCGAGGGGCTGGCTCTGGCTATTTATGAGATAGAATTTCGCATTTTAACCAGATCCCGATTATCTTCGCGAGGCATCCCGCTGATCCGGTCTTCCTTGTGCACCTAAGAACTCTACCTCGAGAACCCCCTTATTGTCCAGAAGAGGACAATATCCTTTGAGTGCCAATGTTCGTGTCCCTCGAGACGCCAAGTCAACAGGGTTTCCCTGTTGTTCAGAAAGAGAACAATTTTAGAACAGTCATTGTTATTCAAGCCCGTTCGACAAGAAACGGTTCTCAACCCCTCCCTCCACTGTTGTTCAGAAAGAGAACAACTTTAGAACAGTCATTGTTCTCCAGGCCCGTTCGACAAGAAACGGTTCTCACCCTCCCCCGTTGTTCAGAAAGACAACAACTTTAGAACAGTTATTGTTCTTCGAGCCCGTTTGACAAGTAACGGTTCTCGTTCCCTTGATATCACCTCAGTGGTAATTTAATTCTCCCCTTTTAACGTTCTTCAAGAGAACGCTTGATTACATCAATAACTTTAATTGTTTATCCTAACATCTCCGATATCCTGTCTAAAGGATCGCTCGTACTTCTGAGCCCCACTTCGCTCTCACTCCTCGGAGTCAGTCCTTCCCCCTTGTTGAGGACAACCCCCTAAAAACCCCGTTCTCCTGGAAAAGAAATGGCCAGTTGGACCGAAGATTCCTTCAAATCGCTTTCCTCTGCCACGATGACCTTATAAATACGTAAGCTACGCATTACATTTAACTAATTAACTTTGTGCCAACGCAACTCTGTGCTTTAAACAGATTTTAGCCAACCATTTCCCTTCTTGTTTGTTTTGTCATTTTAAATCCTTCCAAATCTTAATCCTCCGCTTAGTCAAATATTCCCATGACCTTTTTCGTTTCATGTGTATCTCCCATTTTAATCCCCGGTCATGTAAATATTTTTCGTGTGTTGTTTTGTTAGATTAATTAATAAAATTCTATTTTATTAATGTTTGCAATATTATTTATCCTTGGGCTCCGTTCCACTTCTTAAGTATATTGAAGATAAATAAGCCCTCTCCAGGCCCATTTTAGAGTCATTCTCGGCCATCTGATCTCCCCCCACTCGAATATAGAATAATTTCCCCCTAAAATATATATATATATATATATATATATATATATATATATATATATATATATATATATATATATATATATATATATATATATATATATATAGTATATCGTTGGGAGCCTATTCTACGACACTCATACTCTTCCATCAAGAGAAGATCTCATACCCTACTTTCACGCAGCACATATCTGTATTCTTCACGTATATGACCCCTTTGCTCTTCGACGTTGACTACTACCGCAATCTGTTGCCTCACACTTGCTCACTTTCTCTTTTTTAATGTTGCTGTGTTTATACAACATCAGGTTCTGACACTACCCTATACTTAATAGAGAAAAGATACACTAGATTTGGATAAGGAAAAAGTTAATCTCCGAGCTAAGTGAAATTGGCCAGACTTGGAATTGCTAGGTTTCTCGGCGTAAAATTAGTGGCGTTGCTGTACTCCCGGGATTACAATTAAGAGACAAAACTGTTTTAACTCTTTATTTTGTACCAAAAATAGAAAAATCTTTGGTCGTATAAATAACGAGTCAAATTTTCATACAATAATATATTCAGCGAATTACAGAACAGTTGGATTAAAATAGCGCGTTGTCAAAATATACTTTATGCTGCTTGATGGCTTAGAATTAAGTTTGTAATTTTGAGTATTTTTACCAGTTTACTCCGTGTTAGAGAGCTGCGAAGTTTCTTTAGCGACTTAGAGTTCCGTTGAGAGAGATCCCGATCACAAAAGATTCAGCAGGCGGCGATTGGAGTTGAGAACTTCGCCTAGTTACAGCTCATCGAGATTGCTGCATCCTCTGACTGCCGTTTACCCCGAGGTGAAACGTCCTCAATGGTAAGGGAAAATTCCTAAGGAGGCTGGTTTAGACTCCCTGAGGTTGGGCAACCCATGTGATTCCGGAGCTATAGGTGAGCAACTCGATGTAAGGGAAGAAAACACTCAAATTATCATTCTCTCTCTTCTTCAACACACACAATCTTAAATAAAAACTAAAAATCTTAAAGTTGTTGAAGACTGATATATATATGGTACTTCCCCCTTCCCTAAGGCATAAAGGCGAACAATTGAAATTTCATTTGTAAGTAACTTTTAACAAACTTCGGTGATTTGGATAAGTCGTTGGATTTCTAATCCTTGAGTGCCGTGTTTGATTCCTGCGTTTGTGGAGGGCAGCCGCCAACGAGGTGGTATGTCGAGTTTTCTCATGCGCAATGATAGTTCCGACCACATAGGTCATCACACACATAACCAATCACAACGCCTCTGTATCGTCGTTCCTCCTCTCTTCCCACACATAACATATCACTCCTCTGACCAGGAACCACCCGAATGGGATTCTCTTGGGCCAGGAAGGGTTGCCTACTCGCCGAGAGGATAAAACAATGCTAAATGCACCTTCTTCTCTAACGAGGACAGCCCCTGGTTCCACATGGGATTACCAACAATTGTCATCCTGATTTTATGGGCATTTCATAATCCGGTCTAATGAAATCGACCACGTTTGAAAAGGGATGGGTGGCATCGGCCTATCGAAAAAAATTCTTTATTTACATTTTCGATTACTACTTTGTAAAAGTGGAAATGAAAATGTATAACAGGTCTATTCCGGAGAACCAAACAAAATTCTTGAAGCGGGAGGAACTAGGAAGGGGGACACGCAACCCTCGCAAACCTAACCTATTTCTGCAATGAAGCAAGAGTTAAAATAAAAATACGAAAAGGATATATAAATATTTACGTGACAAAGAGGAAATAAGAGGAGACAATTAAAACGCAACCCTCCAAGGTGACCTGTGAACAGGGGGGCACAAAATCGCATTTGCAGGAAATTGGCGCAAGAACAAAATGGTTCCGGAATTTCAACCATAAATGAGATTTCGGAAGTGTGACGATTTCCTGGAAGAGGTTCTCCACTTGAAGTTGCGAGATAAAATGGCCGATGAAACCCTTGTTCTATCCAAGACCGAAAGAAAGATGCAGAAACCTTGTATAGCTGACTATAAATACGTATAGTTCTTCTAATGTCCCTTTCTCTTGCTTTAAAAAACCCCCCGGTTTCTTGTCTCATTGGCTCATTCGCGTCCAATTCTTCTTTCTCTTGTACTATGTGTATTTATAGTCAGCTATACAAGGTTTCTGCATCTTTCTTTCGGTCTTCAAATTTATTTGAAAGGCAGAAAATAAAAATGGTGTAGCCCTGTGGTGGTTGTATTATCACCCGCAGAACCTGTATTTGCTCTTTCTTTGTATGTGACATGGGCAATGAGCCTTTAAATTGTGAGCGGGTAAGAGGATGTGGTATAAAAATTCCTTGGAGGTTCCTAGCTTAGGGGGATACTGGGTTTGATGGGGTAACGCTTTGGGCGGAATATAGTTACTATGCCTGGTAGCTTAGTGGTAAAGCATCTGACCAGCAATCTGCAGACATGGGTTCGAGTCCCGGCCAGGAATTTTCACAAACTTTTTTCCTCTGGCGTTATTTCTCTATTCTCGGTAAAGGATCGCCTTCACTGTGCCGCCCTCTGCTTCCTTTGATTCTAGGTTCTTCTAATGTCTCTTTCTCTTGCCTTTAAAAAAAAAACAACTCCGGTTTCTTGTCCCATTTGCTCATTCGCGTCCTATTCTTCTTTCTCTCTCTTATATATATATATATATATATATATACATGCACGTCTGTCTATCTATTTTATGACTATAGGTATGTCTGTCTATCTATTTGTATGTCTGCTGTTAATCCTTTTTTGGTCTGAAGTAATCAGCAGAGATAATGTACTGCTTTGAGAGTGGAAGTTTGAATATCGAGTTCAGTTGAGAAATTTATTGGCTTACTCAGACGAAATTCCCGAAAACGTCGCAAGTTCTCAACCTGGTCGGTCATCTGCTATACTGGTTTGAAATTTGAATAAATGGGTTCGAAAGTTGGAAAGGGCGTTTGAAGTCTGAATTGGAGTTTGACCTTGACTTTGTCAAAGAAAAATAAACAAATTATTATCTCTCTTACATCACCAATAAAGAAAATTCAAACACTTCTCTCCTGAAACAAGGTCTGCTGACCAAAAAGTCGCGTGCTCTCACTTATTCTGATTTAAGAACTTACAACCTACAAAACTTCCAATAATTTCAGGACTAACCTTGGGAGGACATTAGCGATTCTCTCATTCGAAAGAGAATGTAAAACAACATAAGGGTTTCAAATTTCGTTAGAACATAGCCTAAAATAGAATAGGTTAGCTGTGCCGGGCATAACTTAGCTTAGCTTAGTATAAGCTAGCTAGCCTAGTATAACCTAGCATAGTATAGCCTACTTTATTCTATGTTAGCTTAGTATAGCCTATTAGCATTGCATGGCAGAGCTTAGCCTAGCCTAGTATACTCAAGCTAGAATATGCTATTATAGCCTAGCCAATATAATCTTGCATACGATAGCCTAGCCTAGCCTAACATACTATAGGTTAACTTGCTATAGCCTATACTAGCATAAACACACCTAATATAATATAGACAAGCGTATCATATTATAGTCTAGCTTAGTACATCATACACTTTTATAGCATACCATACCCTAGGCTAGAATAACCTTGCATAGCTTAGCCTATTATAGCCTTGGTTAGCTACCCTATCATAGCCTAACATAGTATTACCTAGCATATCCTAACATAGCCAATTATAACAGAGCATATCCCTTCCTAACCTATTATTGTATAGCCCTGTCTACCCTAGTATAGCTTAGCCTAGCATAGCATAGTATAACCTAACCTAGCATTAACTATCCTATACAAATATAGCCTATACTATCTTATTATTCCGTAGTCAAGCATAGCTTAGTATTGTCTAGCCTAACATACTATATACTATCCTAGCATAGCATGTTATAGCCTAAATTAACATAGTATATCTTATCACTGTACATTATATCTTAGCATAGCTTAACATAGTATAGTTAAGCCTATAATATCCTAGAATAGTATAGCCTATTCTAGGCTTGCCTAGCAGAATATAGCATATTATAGCCTAGTCTAATCTAGCAGAGTATCGGCCGAATAGTTAGGATGTTATTCCCAAGACAAAATAATTCCCAGGATAACTTTGGGAAGACTTTGGCAATTATACCATTCAAAAGAGAATGTAAAACAACATCAGGGTTTCAAATTTCGCTAGAATAGGCCAAATAGTTATGATGTTATTGCCAAAACAAAATAATTCCAGGGCTAACCTTGGGAGGAATTTGACAATTATACCATTCGAAAGAGAATGTAAAATAACATAAGGTTTTCAAATTTGTTAGAATTAGCTGAATAGTTATAATGTTATTACAAAAACAAAATAAAAACAAATGGGGACCGACCGACAGAGTGAAAAGTGAAGTAAAAGTATTAAGAGGGGTGGTTAAGAGGCTTTCTCGCATTCGAAAAGGGAAGAGAAAATAGAAAGGAAAAAACGGTCGACTGCTCACCACGGAGCTTCCACAAGCGTTTGTTCTCCTGGATTTCAGCTTCCGCTGTAAATTCAAAAAGTGAGAAAGCGTTACTTTCCAAATTGAGGGAAAGGCTTTCTTCACAAGCCCCAAAGGGGGAGAAGGAGTCGTAAATGAACCTACTCTACAGCTCTAAGACAGGGTCTAGAGAAACTAAAGGAAAGGACTTCACAAAGGAACTCACGAGGGAAGTGTGCAAGAAAAAACACCCGTAAACAAACAGGGTTATAAGTTAAAAAACAACGTCATAAAATCCGTTCAGTGAGTATGAAGAAGAGTAGTCGAGCAATTTTATGTGTTGGAATAGACCTACAAAAGAGGGTAGATAGACGAAAGGAGGGTAAATGGCAGAATATTAATCGGTTCGATAGATAATTCTAACACTCTATCTAAGGTGATCTCTCCGTCTGTCTTTCTCTCTATTTATCTGTCTATCTATCTATTTATTTCTATCTATCTATCGGCATGTCTATCTATCTGTCAGTCTATTTTCATATATGTCCGCCTATCTGTCAATACATATATATCTGCCTATCTATATGTCTCTCTAACTGTGTCTGTCTATCTGTCTGCTGGAAGAGGCGTGTCAGGTGATGGGCAACCATTCTTCCACCGGCATTAGGAAGATTGTTTGCCCTTCCTGCCCCAACATCCGAAGAGAGCAAGGAGGGTCTATCTTAAATGGGTTTCATGGGCAGGTTGTGGAGAGTTGTCTACCTTTCCTATGACGAGAGCCTCAAGTAGTCTCCTCTCTACGCTAGTCGAGCTCTCTACCTAACACATTTTTTCGCTTTTCCCATCGTCATATTGTTTACATCACTTTGTTTTTCTTTTTAGTTCTAACTAAATAGCAACAACAACTAACTCCCCCTCCCCCCGTACACCCTTTCTCTCATCCCAGCAAGGGTCTGAATTCGATGGATAAGTGGGAAGCAGAATCGAGAGAGTTGCGCGCCCTCCTAGACCTAATATGTACCTCCAAAGCTCTCCCCCCCCAAAAAAATAATATATTTTGTCTTTTTGTATTCCACACACTTTCAGTAGCCCAACTTCACCACTTTTTACAATTGTTTTCATGCCTTTCTCAACCCATTTATTTATCTATTTAATTTTTATCAATTTACTATTTACCCATTAGGCCACTTAAAATTTATCCATTAATATTTATACACTTACTAACTATTTACTTATTTGGACCTCTCGTTAGATACGGGAACGAACTAAAAAATATATGGTAGGAATTTATGGTGGTTTAAGTTGATATTTAATTTTTTAACTTTAAATTAATGGGAATTTTAGTGGACAAAGAACCTTTACCAAAACCAAGAGACACCTTGAATATCAATGAAAACAGGAATTTTATCTGAATTTAGAAGAAAATGTCCATTTGTCCAGGGAAAAACATTGGTAGCGGTTCGAATGGATCTTGAGTGGATGAGGTTAAGGAAACGGTGAAATAAGGCGAAGGGAGCATCTACGTGAAGGTGAGGTTATTCGATGTGACAATGGAACCATATATGTAGTATGGTATACGGGATTGGAAGCCCGATTATAATAGGGATTTTCTTGAAGGTGAATAGGAAAATCGGGTAATCGTCAGATAAACTGCCATGCACACAGTAATGGCATGTGGCTAGTATGGGCAATGAGTAGCCACCTTGACATTAAGCACACCAATTTTTACAGTTCGTTTACAGGTGTTTGATTAGTCTATTGGATGCAGTCCCTTGGTTGGCGTGGATGAAGAGTCACCCAATTGTACCCGATTGAGTCTCAACGTCGTTATTTATTTCTATAATTATAGAAAATCGGGTAATTTTGAATAAGACGGCTGTAAGTGTTTTAGGCTACTAAACCATGTCATTGTGATAGTGTCCTAAGAGCAATACTTTGGTATCCGCCCTTATAAAATCGATATTTCAACCCGTTTTTTGTAACGCAAGAATGTCAAAGTTCTGATTGTTTACGTGATAATGAGGTTAATTTGGATGTTAGTTTTATATAATCATTATAAGTCGTTTGAATTTTCTTAATTACGCCGAAAGTTTCTAAAAATGAAAATTTTTGTTTGTTGCCACACCATCTTTAATGCCATGAGACGACCTAGGTTATGCTCGCTCGTTTTAAGGTAGAAAACCAAGGGAGCTTATTTTTAAGGTTAGGGTAGTATGTTATTTAAACATGTTAAGTTTTTGGTAATTATACAGATTAACGCCCAAAAATCGCTAACGAATCGTGTTACTAAAATTAGGTGTAGGGGCCTATAGACTCCATCTTTAACTGTTTTGCAGAGTAATGCGAGTTCGAAATGAGATTATGAAGAAACAGTGAGTCTTTTCGTTGTTTTAGGGTGAAAAACTCAAGAAAACGCTTGCGCCCTTTGGCAATTTCTTGGCGTTAATCTATATGTAAAATTACCAAAAATTAACATGTTTAAATGGTAATTTTGAATAAGATGAGCATAAGAGTGTTAGGCTACTAAATCCTCTAATACTTCTTCATATTATAATAATTATGTGCCAGGAGTAATATTTCGATGGCGGGGAGGGTCCATCATCCTTTATAAAGTAAAAAAAAAGACAATATTTCAACGCGATTTTGCAACGCAAGAATTCTTCTACCACACCATCTTGAAATAGTGAGTCGGCCTAAGTAACGCTCGCTCGCGGGTTTCAGAATTTTTTGCAATTCTTTGCTCTTCTTCCCAGCACAATGTTATTTTCTTTATGGAAACTGTGTCAAGGTTATTGTTTGAATGTTCGCGAACTAACTTTTTTGTGTGGGGATAAATCGAAGTTTAATAACTTCCTTTTTTGTATATAAACTTATACAGAAAGAGGTGGCCTGTCCGACTTGCGGGAGTGAAGTTACTATTAATGAACAATTTCACTTTCGTTGTGACAGAAACGTTATTTTTCGAAGGAATAAAAAAATGTTTAAATTGAGGTGTAGGTTTAAAAAAAATTGGAGACATTTTTTTCGAACGCACTCCTCTCTCCCGAGAAAATCTTGTGGATTGTGTATTGGTTTGTTTGCCCTAAACTGACCTATACTGAATTCTGCGAACAAGTAGAAACCACGGAGAGAAATTTGGTGGACTAGTTTTGCTTTTCTCGGGATGTGATAATTCATTAATTCGAAAAGCGATCAAAGAAAATCGGCGACCCAGGAGAGTCGGTGGATAGAGACGAAACCAAATTCAGGAAGCGAAAGCTCTGAGCAACGATATATGTATGTAAGGTTAGGGGTTGTATGTAGGTTATCTAAACATGTTTAGTGTTCGTAATTCGACAAAGTAGCACCAAAAATTAGCCAACAAAGCGTGTTAGTAAATCTGCGTACATACCTAATATCCCTATCCTTATACATCGTTGTTCGAAAATAAAAATGAACTAATATTAAGATAAAAAAAAGACGCGCGAGCATAAGTTTGACCATCTCATGGTATTTTAAGATGGCGTTGTGGAAAATTCTTGCTCTGTAGAATCGGGTTGAAATATTATATTTTTGTGAGTTTATAAAGGATGATAGACCCTCTCCGCTATGGAAATATTACTCTTAGGACACTATTACAACGATAAGAAGAAGTATTACATGATTTAGTAGCCTAAAAAGCGTGTGACTATCTTATTAAAAAATACCGTTTAAATAACCTACTACCACTAACCTTCTACATCTTGGCTCGGAAAATAAAAAAAATGAACTAATATGAACATTAAAAACAAGCCCTGGAGAAAACATCACTAGGATTATCTCTTCGGGCTATGCGACGAATTTCATATTGTACTGACTAATGAGTTGAAATGCTCGGGTCTCTTTTGAAGAATGCCTGATTGTGAGAGACTAGAGTGAAGTTTATGCTTAGGGCCTGATGAAACTTTGGGGGAACTCGGTCGATACTTTGTAATGGCTATGCGGGTGTATGCATAGTTGAATATTATAATGACAAACGGGTAGTAATGAATTAATATTAATAACCTAAATAAAAAGAGCTAAGTTTTATCTTGTATATCAAACCAGGAGGCGGAGTCGATATATGTTGTGGATATATAGTAGTTTCAAAACTTTTGAATTTGCGTGACTCGAATCCAGCCGGTTCTTGGTTGTACAGTAGTAGCTGCTCCCTCGAACTTTGACGACGTTGAAGTCGATCATGGGGCGTGAAGTTTCTAGGGATCCAACGGGCAGAGACCTTGGTCATGGCCAAATTGTGGTGGATGATGTTGATAACACTTCCATGTGATATTCCAAGTTCTCGCTTGATTTCTTCGACCTTCACCCGTTCTTTTTTCGAGGATCATCCTCTCCACACGGGCCAAATTGTCCTCGTTAGGGACGTCTCACGGGCGTCCTGGACGGGGGTCAACTTCAAGGGACTCACGACCATGGCGAAACTCCCTATTCCAGCGAGCAATGGTTGCATAGGAAGGGGCGGTGTCGGTGTACACTGCAACCATGCGTTCATGGATTTCTTTTGCATTCTTGCCTTCCTTGGTCAAAAATTTAATCACTGCGCGGTGCTCAACCTTCTCCATTGTTTGAAAATTTGTGACTGACTATCTGCGATCAGCTACTGCCTCTTAAATAGATGAGGCAGGAGCGTGCGGCTGCAGGTCCTGACTTATCATAACTTGTCCTAACACCCTCATAAACAGCCATCCCCCTTCCTCTGTTTTGCCTTACCGATTTGCAAAACTTATTGACCGCCCCTCGTATCAATGTGAAGTAATGCGGAGTTGACTTCCGAAAAGAGAGACCAAGCTTATGCCACAGGGACAGGGAAGGAGGATGGACAGTTACATAATGGATTTCGTTCGTTGTCGGATGATTGCGAATATCTCGAACAGGAACAGGAGTATCTTGGGGTTGTATTTTTTTATCAGTACCCCTTACCATTATTTACTTATTTTCCATTATTGTTGTTTCATACCTATACATCCAATCTATTTTCAATTAGACTTTCTCTTTTCATCCATATTTTAATTAATATTTCCTTTCCCTTCTCTGTGTTTTCCTCTTTGATCAGAAATTTACCTATTATATATTCTCTATCTTCCTACATAAGTAATTGCAGATATACTCAATTTAATGTTTCTTCTTGCAGATATGCACATTCCAACATGAAGTGGACCATGTCTTCCTTCTCTGTGTTCCAGAGTTCAGACTTTACTTCTCCACCTTCATGTCTTTTTCTGTCCTTGTTGGCCTGATAAGTATTTTTAATCAAGAGTTGCATATTTTCTATAAGAATGGGGGTCAATTAGGAAGTAAACTACGTTCCTCATCAGACAGACAAAGGGACGATAACTTAGAAAAGAATTTCGAGATGGTAAGAGATGAGGTAGATTGCAAATATTTTTTCAATGGAGGTATGCTAGTGCTTCGGTACAACCATCCTTCGATGCTTCAGGACGAAAGGTGTGTGTTGGGGGGGGATATAGAACACTTTAATTCTCCAGAATTATAGAAGCAAGGTACTAGACTTAGCTAACAACGGAATAGGTAGTCACTTAGGAGTAAATAGGACCTATTATCGGATTTAAAAAAAAAAATCTGGCCTGGAATAAGGAAAGATATGAAGCAGTATATCCAAATTTACCATGTGTCAACTTTCAGGAAAGGCTCAGACGAGAATAAAGCCCATATCTTTGAAACTCATTCCTATAGTCATTGAGCAATTGTCATTAATCCTCTTAGATATATTAGGTCCACTCCCAAGGAGGGAGGAAGGGATGGAGTATATACTAATGATTATGAGCAAAAGCACACGATATCTTGAAGCAGTTTCTCTTTGGGTTTTAGAAAAGTTCTTTACGCAGCTTCGTTTCCCAAGTGGATACGGACTGCCTAAGGTACTTGATCCACTTCTAAGATATTTCTGCAAGTTGAAACCATTATAAGTATAATGTTAGAAACTTTCACTAATCATTTTGCACTCTGGGTTTGGAAATGGATATTATATATTTGGTGTGTATAATAGAACGTTATCATACGGCATTAAAAAATGAAATTAGAGACTATACTGTTGAGAATTCCACCCATTGGAATGAAGTATTACCTTATTTAATTTTTAATTAATATATATATATATATATATATATATATATATATATATATATATATATATATATATATATATATATATATATAGTGTCCCGCAAAAGTTTACAACACACCATGAATGAAACTTTTATTACTGACAGGATATATATTCAAACAATAGATTAAATCATCAGGACCATACAAAAACATCAATATAGTTTTTTGTTGAAGAAATACAATTAATTAGTAAGGCAAAAGTTTACAACACATAACGATTTTTATCACTTACTCATAAATGTTCGAGAAGGAGCAACTTCTTACTATTTCTAGAATGTTCTACATTAATCTACGCACATAACTTAGGGACTGGTATAAGCTATCGCGTCATTCTTTATCAGACAGCGTCCTGTAAACATTCGCACGATGAGGAAACAGAAACGAACAGATCAAGATCTTCGAAAACGTATTGTAGACAGACCTTCATAAAAGTGGTATTGGTTATAGAAAAATATATCGTCAGTTAGTAGTTCCATTGAGTTCAGTTGGAACGATAATACGTCACTGGAAGTCTCAAAATTCTACTCTTCCTCTGATTAGTTCTGGCCGTCCTCGCAGGGAGATTATTAGTAAGAAAGGTCAGTAAAACACCCAAGGTTACTCTTAAAGAACTTCAGCGTGACTTAGAAGTGAGTGGAGTTACAGTGAGTAAAGATACAATTAGTCGATCTCTTCGTAGCATGGGCATCTATCTACTCATGGTCTCCAAGGAAAACCCCACTTCTTACAGGAAAACAGGTTCGTGATCGTTTGCATTTTGCAAAAAAGTTTGTTGGTAAACCTGCAGTGTTTTGGGACAACATACTTTGGTCGGATGAGACAAAGAAAGAACTGTTCGGCCGTAATGGAGCTCCGAAGGGATGGCGAAAGAAAGGTACCGAATACGCACCGAAGAACACTACTGCAACAGTAAAATATGGAGGTGGCTCAATCATGATCTCGGGTTGTTTTAGTGCCGCAGGTGTTGAAAATATCGAAACGATAGAAGAAAGGATGAATAGAGGACATTATAGAAGTATCTTGAAGAAAGATTTACGTCTAAGTGTGCATTCTCTTAAATTGAAACAGGATTAGATCTTTCAACAAGACAATAATCCCAAGCATATAGCAAAACTGACACAAAATTGGTTTAGATCAAATGGTGTAAATGTTCTAAAATACCCTAGTCAATCCCCAGATCTGAACTCTATGGAAAATCTATGGAACGAACTGAAGCTTAGAATTAAAAAAAAGAGAACCAACAAACATGTCTGAACTGATGAAAATATGCATTGAGGAATGAAGTAATATTAACACAAACACATGTAAGAAGTACTTAGGAGACTATTCTAAGCGGCTACAAGCCGTTATTAGCAACAGTGGTTATGCTACTAAATATTAAGAAATGATTTGATATATGTGTTGTAAACTTTTGCGTTACTAATTAATTGTATTTCTTCGACAGAAAACTATATTGATATTTTTGTATGGTCCTGATGATTTAATCTATTGTTTGAATACATATGCTGTCAGTAATAAAAGTTTCATTTACCTATCGTGCTTATAAATACATAAACGTCTGTTTTTCATAGTGTGTTGTAAACTTTTGCGGGGCACTGTATATATATATATATATTATATATATATATATATATATATATATATATATATATATATATATATATATATATATATATATATATATATATATTTATAATGAGAGTATTGGTTTCACTCCCTTTGAACTTATATATGGACATCAGGTTAGGGGCCCTCTTAAGATTTTCCAGGAAAGTTGGGTCTAGGAAGGAGAAAGAGAACCCCTCTATCAAGTCTTCAGAATTTCGCAGATAAAGTGAAGACATTAGGTAAGTTTGCTCATGATAATCTCTTAAAAGCTCAAAGGCTTATTAAGAGTTATTATAATAGGAAAGCTGCTTATAAAGATTTCAATCCTGGATATCAGGTCAGCGTTTTTGCCTATTTCTCATAGAAACTTGCAAGCAAGATTCTCTTGTCCCTATGTTACAAAAGCTATGGTTAGCCAGGAGAATTATTTAATAAGTACCCTCAGTAAGTGGAAGAAAACGTCAGGGTATCGTATTAATTTGGTAAGAAGAATTTCGATATAAGTGATTGCAAAAGTGTAAGCTTAATAGAGACGAGTGTGGAGAGACCATTAAGCATACGGTAGACGATGTTAAGAGGGACCTTATCGCTCCTGCTGAAGGCGAAGAGACGGAAGAGAAAACAAATTAAGAAGAATGAGAGTTTGAATCGACTACACGGATCGTTGATTGTCTTCCAAACACGGACATCGACAAAGTATCTGAAGATAATGAATCTTAGCAAGCTCCAACAGGAAGATATAGTAGGCCTTTTAGACGAACACCAAAGTATATTTGCACTGGTGACAAGACGCTCAAATATTTCATGTCTGTCAATTAAGGTGAAAAAAATCAAGCTCACTCAGTGAGGCAAGCTCTTTACATAGCTAGCTTCGTAAATCACGAACGGCAACGTCAGGAAGTGAAGTTCCTTGTCGAAAAAGGATTTACAATATAGAATGGTACCTGACTATAAATGTCTCAATACTGTGACCAGACAAGAAGACTGTTTTCCCCTTCCTCGGATTGATGACCTATTTGAGGAAGTAGGACACCTTAGTTTTGTTTTTAAGTTGACCTCTTAAAGGGACATTATGCAATTTCTCTTACGATAAAGGCCAAAATTGTGGAAACACATATTCCTTGTAGGTTGCTGGTAAACCGATTTATCCTTTCTTAAATATAGTTTATCAATTAGACTATTAAATAGTTTCAATATTTTTGCAGATTCAAGAATTTTTAATTTTGCAACATTTTGATTGAGAATTGTATTGATATTTTCGCAGGAACGGAAATATACAGGCCATCCTGTCAACAATACTCCCTTATATCCAGCTATGCTATCTCTACTCTTTACTTATCAACCCCTTCCCGGTCCTCCGACGCGTTAAACAACATCTAGCCAATGTACGCAACTATAACGCGTAATACCGTCACGTAATATTTTGGAATGTATTTGTATAAAGTTCATTTACAACTTTATCATGAATCTAGGTCGGTCTCTTCGCCTTAGATCCAATCGTCATGTAATTACTCAAAATACAAAACCAAAAATATACACTTAATGATGTTTAGTCGAGCCCAACCGGCTTTAAGTCAGATAAGCAAATCCTTCTCTCACCTTCAAACATTTCCAAATGCTTATAATGTCATTCCCAGAAGAGGTCTTTGATAATATAGAAGAAGGCGCTCTAAGCAGAATATAAAATGATTATTTTTCATTCTCCTTAGTATTTGTTCATGTCATTATTTGTGCTTTTTATGAGATTAGTGCGTTTTTTGTGCATATGTCCGAAAATAACCACTTAATTAATTGGAATTTAGCAAAATTTATTTTTCGTTCAAATGACTCAATTAAAAGAAATCTTGTTGAATGTTCATGTATAAGCCAATTAAATAACTTTAACATTTCCACTGGCCTTTTTTAAATTGATGGTGTTATGAAAAAACTCATTCTTAAAGAAATTAGCTTCGACATATATTCATAATTCTTTTTGCAATTTTTATTTTTATGGGAACCCGATGTGTCAATTTAATTATTGCATTGCTTTTGTATTAACATTACTTTATTTCTCCTCCTCTCTCCTTGTCCCTCTTTCATTTATTTCAATTTACTTCTCGTGTCTCTCCTTAATCTCTCTCTTTAGACTATCGCTTTAGCCGTTAATCATTTCAACCCTTTCGAGTATGTTCTTGACTCTTTCTTGCCTCTCGGTTTGACCTTGCTACCTGTTATAGCTAAATCTTAATGTTAATTTACCCATCTCTCAGTTACTTCCTCATTGGTGATTTCTTGTCTTAGAGGCGGTCCTTTATCTTTTACTAGCTTATATATACCCTTATTATATTATTTTCTCTTGTAGTTATCATTGAGAATGAACTGAATAAAGTTCGAAAGTACTTGGAAGCACCATTTTCATTTTTCCTGCGGGACATTGCATTCATTGCGAACCTCATGTGCTACTTTGTGAGTTATTCGTTTCATATAGCGCGAGAGAATGATGAAATAAATCCAACTTCACCGCAGGAAAGAAAAAACAGAATAATTTTTCTTCGGAAATAGTTATTTCTTACTTCGAAAAAATCCGAGCTGGGGTGTATTCGAACCGTGCACATTGAGGCAGCGAGCAACCGCCCTTTAGAACACTCCGCATAGCAGAGTGGTCTAAAGGGCGGTTTAATTGAGATCAAAGAAAGGTTGTTCGCTTCCTCAATGTGCACGGTTCAAATCTCACCCCAGCTCGGATTCTTTCGAAGTAAAAAATAACTCCGAAGAAAAATTATTCCGTTTTCTATTACCTGCGGTGAAGTTATATATATATATATATATATATATATATATATATATATATATATATATATATATATATATATATATATATATATATATATATATATGGTGCTGTTAAGGTAATGGCATAATTCTGCTTCAGGTCCAGCAGGTGATCCTATCCTCCTTGAACTGGAAGACAACACTTAGGGATGACCCATCCATCAGCCCAAAAAAGCTGATTTCAAAGACACGCCTTTATGTCGTCTCGTTTACCGTCACAGAAAACTGTTATTATTAATATATTAACAGCGTTGACTGAGCCAAAACGCTCGAAAGATGGAAAAATATCCAAGACAAATTGGTGCGGTTAAGGTAATGGCATAATTAGACAACTGCTCTGCTTCAGGTCCAGCAGGTGATCCTATCCTCCTTGAACTGGAAGACAACACTTAGGGATGACCCATCCATCAGCCCAAAAAAGCTGATTTCAAAGACACGCCTTTAATAATAACAGCTTTCTGTGACGGTAAAGGAGACGACATAAAGGCGTGTCTTTGAAATCAGCTTTTTTGGGCTGATGGATGGGTCATCCCTAAGTGTTGTCTTCCAGTTCAAGGAGGATAGGATCACCTGCTGGACCTGAAGCAGAGCAGTTGTCTAATTATGCCATTACCTTAACCGCACCAATTTGTCTTGGATATTTTTCCATCTTTCGAGCGTTTTGGCTCAGTCAACGCTGTTAATATATTAATAATAACAGTTTTCTGTGACGGTAAACGAGACGACATAAAGGCGTGTCTTTGAAATCAGCTTTTTTGGGCTGATGGATGGGTCATCCCTAAGTGTTGTCTTGCAGTTCAAGGAGGATAGGATCACCTGCTGGACCTGAAGCAGAGCAGTTGTCTAATTATGCCATTACCTTAACCGCACCAATTTGTCTTGGATATTTTTCCATATATATATATATATATATATATATATATATATATATATATATATATATATATATGGAGATCGGCCGTGAAGCCTGCATTTAATATTGAGGATAAATCCCAGAGCCACGAGAAACGGATGCAACATCTTTTAATTTTTCACAACGTTTCGAAAACTACAAGTTTTCATCTTCAGGCTAGAATAAGTTTACAAAGTTAATACATATGAAGAAAACTTGAAAAGGCTAACAAAACAATATTTTAAAAGGTGACCAATTTAAAAGATATTTTCCCCAAATCAACCGCCAAATAGTTTTGATAAACAAATTATCGATAAGAAGTTTATTTAGCAGTAAAGATCCTATCTATTTGGAGTTCCACATTGATAATGTTTATTTATTTAAATGTCACAGATGTACTGGAGCCTCTTACATTGGTAGCACTGTCAGGTCTCTTGGAGCTAGGTTCTCTGCTCTTTTGGAGATTAGTTGGCGCACAAGCAAAATCTTAAATAAAAAGAAAAGGTCTTCTATTAGGGAACACACCATAAGCTGTAAAACTGAAATTTCTATTGATAATTTTCAAGTATTAGCTTTTAACAACAACCAACATTGCCTAAGAACCCTCAAACCTTTATATATCAAACACTACAAACCTACACTCAATGAAGATTTAAATGCAATATCTTTATTAATTAACTAATTTTAACTATAGTTGTTAGTTGGTTTGTTTTTTAACTACTGTTTGGTTAGTTGATGTTCCTCTCTCTCAAGCGTCACTGTAACCTATAAATACTAGCCCCTTGTTAAACCCACCATTCACTCTCTAGGATGGATCCACTTTAGTAAGTATCAAAATTAACCGTATTTATATTGAATGTTTTTTAACTCTTACAATGTTTACAAACTTATAAACAAAGTTTAAATCTTTAATTATTGCCAGGTCAATTTCTCTTATAGTTTTTAAGATTAGATCTTTGACATAGGGGCGGCATTTAGATTGCCCATCCGAAAGGTTAAAGTTGGGGATTTCATCTATAAGGGTGGATTCAATGACCTTTCTTTTGAGGAAGTCCTTACACGGGTAGATTAGTTTGGCCATTGGGAAGTCTATCGAGGGATTAAAGTTGTTACTGTGTGTGAAATGACTAGAGGCTCTGTTTCCCCGTCTAATGTCTCCTCTGTGTTCGTACAGAGCCTCCAATCTTTTCACACACAGTAACAACTTTAATCACCCGATAGACTTCTCACAGGCCAAACTAATCTACCCGTATAAGGCCTTCTGCAAAAGAAAAGTCATTGAATCCACCCTTATAGATGAAATCTCCAACTTTAACCTTTCGGATGGGCAATCTAAATGCAGCCCCTACGTCAAAGATCTAATCTTAAAAGATATCCTTAATGAACTTAAATTCACGCCCCCTGATTAGGAACTCCAATTGGATCTCTGTAAACTATATATATATATATATATATATATATATATATATATATATATATTGTAAGCTTGGTGTGACTGCATGTATTCCTAGTGTTCGACTGAGGCTGGCATGACAAACTCCATGCCGAAACTGGTCTCGAGATAATAAATACTACGCTACTCCACAGTGGTTTTATTTGCATATTTGAATCTGTCATTGGATTTAACAATTGATCTGATATATATATATATATATATATATATATATATATATATATATATATATATATATATATATATATATATACGCGTGTGTTTCAGTAGTATTGAAGGGGGGATCCCGAGTCTACACACTCTCACGCACATAAAAACACATACATGAACATACATACGCACATGATCTTACATCTTAAGTCTACACCCCCTCCCCCCTATTGGTTTGTCGCCAAGATGTTCCCAACCCCGTCCCCTCCTCCCTAGTTCAGTATTTTTTTTCGGTTGGTTTCACACTCGCACACACATAAAAACACACACGTAAACACATATACGAGCATACACACCCATGACCTTAAATACTAATATCTAATCTTAAACTATTAATTTTTTTAATGATAGAACCCTCAAAGGAAAAAAAAATGGGAAATTAATTATGAATGGTTGACTGCAGCTAATAATCCACAAGAAACAAAATGTATATTTTGCTAAACTGTTTTTAAAATTGGATACATAGGTGTTTTAGCAAAAACACAATATAAAAATCAGATGGTCATCAAAATTAAATCAGAGTTTCAACTTCCAGTTCTTTAATAAATATCTATCATAAAAGGAAATTCTAAAGAAGATATTATAGTTGCTTCGAAAATAGCTCAAATACATTATACAGTTAAACACAATCATTTCCTACGACTCATTTCATTGTACTTTGAAATTAAATTTAAAATTTAGAATTTGCTTTTACAATAAATTGATCAATTAAAGAACTGGAAGATAATACACTGATTTTATTTTTATGACCATTTGAATTTTGATGTTGTGTTATTGCCGAAAACCCCATTTTGGTGACAAACCAGTAAGGGGAGGGGGGTTAGACCCAGAGGGCAAGCGCATGTGCGTGTACGTGTTTGAATGTGCTCATGAGGGTGAATGTGTGTAGACTAGGGGTCCACCCTTCAAATTAAGAAACACCACAATATATTTTGCTGCTAATTTTGAATCCCAGTAAAGTTTTAAATTTAATTTCAAACCCCAATCAAATGAGTCATAGGAAATGATTGTGTTTAACTGCATGATATATTTGAGCTATTTTCGAAGCAACTATAACACTGGTCTGCGTCAAAAATGTACCTTAGGTTTTCTATAGTGTTTCTTAATAACATTGACCTCCTAAATCCGAATCTGTCATCCGTTTTTCTCTATCACCTCTAGTTTTTGCGATACAGGGGGTGATAATAATTTTATAGTTTATACATCTCCTATATTACATCAAATTTCAATAGTTTTTGCACTGCTCTATTCGCAGTAAATTTTGTATACATTTTAAGTAATTATGCAAATAGGTTTATATTTTGCAGGTTAAAAATTGCTTAGCATTATAATAATAAGAATAATAATAATAGTGGTTGAGTTAATAATGAACAGAAAATGTAAGAATAGCTCCGACAGATTTTGCTATGTTTGCGGCAAAGTGACTTTTCCCGAGCAGCAAAGTACAATCCCTCCTGTAATTAAATCTTTGTATCATGCATATTTTGGAGTAAGGCTAAGAGATCAAGAGAAAAGTTTTGCACCACATATCTGCTGCAAGGGATGCTACATAAGTTTAAGACGCTGGAGTCAGGGCGAACAGAAGTCCCTCTCTTTTGGTGTTCCCATGGTGGGAAGAGATGGCAAGGACCACACTACGGACTGCTATTTTTGCATGACAAATCTTAAAGGTGAGCATTGTATCAAGTATTTAAGCTTTCTGTATTATACTGGCTCCTGAAAATGTCATTATTATGCAAAGACTTAGCATAAAATTAAAAACTAACATAGTTCACTTCAGCATGAATATATCCTTTACTAAACATTTATGTACTATCTGCAACTCCAAATCATTTCTTTTATGTAATATGCAATTATATTTTCCACAGGTATAAATAAGAAGAATAAACATAGTGTGGCATATCCGGATGTTCCTTCTGCCATCAAACCCCTGCCCCATGGCCCAGAAATTCCTATACCTTCTCCCCCTGAACATATAGAGGTACATGAAGAGATTAATATGGAAGTTGACCAAGATTATGACACATCTGAGTCTTATCAGGTTTCCACACATGATATGGTCGCAAGACCATTCACTCAAGTTCAGTTAAATGACCTGACCAGGGATCTGGGGGTTTCAAAGGCGAATACACAACTTCTTGGCTCTCGACTTCGTGAAAGTAATCTTCTCGCTTAAGAAACAACATTTAGGGGGGTACAGAAATAGAGAACAAGAGTTTCGAAGCTATTTTTTACAGCATTCTTCCAGCTCTTTAGTATACTGCGCCAATATTAAAGGACTTGTTGAGGCCCTTGGAATTCCCTACAACCCATTAAAATGTAGACTGTTCATAGATTCCTCCAGTAGAAGTTTAAAAGCTGTGTTACTGAATATTGGTAACAAGATAGCTTCCGTTCCTATAGGCCATTCAATCCAACTTACTGAAAGTTATGAAAATATGAAAAAAATTGCTGGATGCAATAAATTACTCTAGCTATAAGTGGAGGATATGTGGTGACTTAAAGGTAAGATCATTTTACACTTGGCATTTCTAAGCTTTTTGATATTGACATTTTCATTTTTAATTGTTAATACTTGTATACACCTTTTGGTCAACTTACATTTTACAAGAATGCAAATCTGGAAATCATGAGTCATTTTTGAGTTATATTTTTTGTTGAAGTGTGTCCCTATAGGTTAATGCATCCTATTGGGTTAATGGGGAACTTATCCTAATTGAGAAAGTATACAAAACAACTCAATAAACTCAAAATAAGATGTACATATATCCAATTAGTTCCAATACGATGATTTAATGCATCCGCATACAGGATTTTTCAGTACATATTCATATTCTTATTGTTTTAAGAAATATTACTTTGAATTTGTTTTTAGAAATATTACACTGAATTTACATACCGTGCTAATTTTTTTTCAGGGAGTGTCTCTTACGCTTGGGACGCAAACAGGCTACACGAAGCATCCCTGTTTCCTATGTTTATGGGACAGTCGTGCAGATAGTATGCACTATGAGAAGAAGGTTTGGCCTCCACGAGAAGCATTTAGAATTAGATCAAACAATGTGATAGCTGAACCTTTAGTGCCTCCTCAAAAAATACTCCTCCCTCCACTGCATATAAAGCTTGGCATAATAAAAAATTATGTCAAAACCCTTAATAAAGTAGGCCAAGCTTTTAAATTTCTTCTTCAAAAATTTCCACAAATCAGTGACGCTAAGCTCCATGGGGAAATTTTTGATGGACTTCAAATCAGGAACTTGATCAGCAATTTGATGCATCAATGAAGGACATAGAAAAAGATGCCTGGAAAGCTTTCAAAGCTCTAGTTAACAATTTTATAGGCAATAAAAGAAGCCTAGAAGAATATGTTGCCCTGGTCAATCAGCTCTTAACAAGTCTCAAACATTTGGGAGCTCGAATGTCTATAAAGATACACTTTTTACAGTCCCATCTGGATTATTTTCCCGACCACTGCGGGGATTACAATAAAGAACAGGGGCAAAGATTCCACCAGGACATAAAAACAATGGAATCCAGGTACCAGTGTAAATGGAACGGAAACATGCTTGCTGACTATTGTTGGTGTTTGAAGGGTGATGCACCAGATGACAGGCACAAACGAAAATCGTCAAGGGCGTCTGTTCTTCGAAATTCTAATTATTTTCTTTATTATGTTGCATTCTTTTATTTTTTGTTTATTAAAAGAACTATAGTTTACATGTGTGTATTCCTGTTTATATGATATAACAGTAATAATGCATTATTAGATAGAGAAAGTTTTTTTTTTTTTAAATTCAGAAAAAATGAGGTAATCTCAATGAAAATGGTGTATGCTGTACTGAGAAAATCTGACCTGATTGAACAAATATACATTCATTTTTGAGCTCAGGAGGTTGGATTCATTAAGAAACCACAAAAAAATCCTGGGGAACCTAAAGTTTTTTTTCAAACGCAGGCCTGTGTAATATCTTCTTTAGAATTTCCTTTTATGATAGATATTTATTAAAGAACTGGAAGTTGAAACTCTGATTTAATTTTCATGACCATCTGAGTTTTTATGTTGTGTTTTTGTTAAAAAAACCCATGTATCCAATCACTGACATAGGGGCGGAGGGGGAGAACATTTTGGCAACAAACTAATAAGGGTGGAGGGGTAGACTCGGTGTGCATGGTCATGTGCGTGTGTGTGTTTATGTGTGGGAAGGGAGGGAAGGGGTAGACTCGGCGTGAAAGGTCATGTGTGTGTGTGTATACGGGTTTGAATGTGTTCATGAGTGTGTGTACATGTTTGAATGTGCTATTGAGTGTGTGTGTATGTACGTGCGTGTGTGTACGTGTTTGAATGTGCTTATGGTTTTGTGTGTGTATGCATGAGCAAAAGTCTTGATCAAACCGTCACTTTTTTTTACTATTTACTAGAAAAATGGGAATTAGCTGCAACGATGTATTAAATCGTGCAAATATAAATGGAAATAAAGTACATAAGGCCAAAAATAGTTTGTGCCGTTATAACGAGCGTAAACTTTATTATTTGGTATAAGCAACTTTATTCTTCAACACAGCCTGGACTCCCTTAGGCATGTTTTTCTGTAATTGCTCCAAGTAGTCTTCAGGAAGAGTTCTCTAGGCTTCTTGTACGACATTCCAAAGCTCTTCCTTTATCTGTCAAGATTAACCCACACTGCTTCGCTAATATTAAGGTCTGAGCTCCGTGGAAGCCAATCCATGATTGATAGTGGTCCATTTTGTGTTTTTATATATCCAGATATTCTTTCAATACCATGGCAGTGTGTTTGCAATCCTTGTTGTGCTGCAAAAATGCAGCCTTTTTCAATCCGAAGCTTTCCAGATGGTATTGCATGGTGGATGAAAATGTGAAGCTATTTTTCTGCGTTCATAATTCCATCATTTTTCACAAAATCCCCAATAAACAACGGCAAAGATATAGCCCAAAGCTATGACAGAGCATCCATCGTATTTTACAGATGGCTGTACACGCTCACTTTTGTGCCTCTGTACTATCCTCTTATGTACATTTTGTCGACGATTCAAACAAAATACATAAAATTTGGTTTCATCACTTCATAACACTTGTTTCCACTGATTTATCACTCCAGTTTATGTGTAATTTCGCATATCTTAGCCTTTTCTCCCTTGTGATAGAACGAGTTCAGAGCTGCATTCATTTCAACTTCTATCACATTTTACTTAAAACCATGAGGCTACCCACGTGCATCTTCGATTCGAGGCTTGGTGTCTTATCAACAGCTACCGGACGCCAATGTTTAAACAAGGAGGTTATCGTCCCCCCGTTCGCCCCCATACGCCGACCTCGCCAGATCGAGTTAGGCTTATGGACAGATAAGGCATTTTTCTCCGGCCCAGCTGTGCGTTCCCTCGAAGCTTCCACCCCATTCTCCCCCACGCCAAGGAGATGTCCTGGCTATTTATATGGAAACTTTACCACTAAGATGAGATTGGAGATCCAGATTTTCGTCGCGAAACATCACCACGACCCTCTCTCCCTTTGTGCGCCAAGGGACCTCGGCCTCGAGATTCACCATCACTTGTCCAGGAGGACAATATTCCTTGAGTGCCAAAGGTTCGAGCCTTTAGTGACGTCAAGTCCCCAAGGCATTCCCCCCTGCTGTTCAAGGAGAACAGCATTAGAACAGCCATTGTTCGTTTTGAGCCCTTCGCCAAGAAACGGTTCTCATCCCCCCCCCTGTTGTTCAAGGAGAACAACATTAGAACAGCCATTGTTCGTTTTGAGCCCTTCGCCAAGAAACGGTTCTCATCCCCCCCTGTTGTTCAAGGGAGAACAACATTAGAACAGCGATTGTTCGTTTTGAGCCCTTCGCCAAGAAACGGTTCTCTCCCCCCCCCTGTTGTTCAAGGGAGAACAACATTAGAACAGCCATTGTTCGTTTTGAGCCCTTCGCCAAGAAACGGATCTCACCCCCCCCCCTGTTGTTCAAAGGAGAACAACATTAGAACAGCCATTGTTCTTGAGCCCGTAGACAAGAGACGGTTCTCATCCCCCCTTTGTTCAGAAGAGAACAAAGTAGAACAGCCATTGTTCGTCGAGCCGTTCGTCGAGTAACGGTTCTCCTTTCCAAGACGCCTCGTCAGGATCCTTTTATCCCCCCCCCCCTTCGGCTGGAACTCGCCAGCGGACCGAATATTCCTTCAAGTACCTTCCACTGCACCCTAATGAAGTTACGTAAGCCAAGCGTCACCTTTTGAGTATTGATCCCTTATTTGTCAATTCTATCCTGTGCTTTAAATGGTTTATCGAACCATCCCATCTCTTTAACTCCATATTTGTTTTACCTTTTTTGATCCCTTAAATCCTTGGATTAGCCCGAGTCTCCACGACCCTTTCCATTCTGTTTGTCAATATTTTCCGTTTTTGTGTTTGCTGATAGTTATTATTAATAAAACTCTATTTTATTAATGATAGCAATATTATTATCCTTGAGCTCAGTTCCACTTCTTAAGCATTTTGAAGATACATAATACCGGCCGCCAGACAGTAAAACGCACTCTAAAGATAATTAAGGAAGTTCCCTCAACGAATAGTGTAATATATGGTATCGTCGGGAGTCATTCTACGACATATATATATATATATACTATTAAATTTGGTGTCAGGTGTGGGGTTTAACGCTATATCTTTGCAAACACTGGTCTCAGTCGAGTAAAGCATAGTGTTATTCGTTATAATAATAGAATATAGTAGTTCCCTTTTGTTTTAACGATTGCTATCCCCCTTTTTTTTTAAAACTTAAGAAGCTGGAGTAGCTCAAGGAACGGTTATAATAATTTGTTTGTGTTTTTTTTTGTGATTTTAGTCAGTGGTTATTTAGATTGAGAAACCAAGTACGAGTAGGTCAGTGCCCATATTTAGGTAGGCTAATTCTATAGAGGCATAATTCTTGTTGCGAGGAATTTTAGTTGGTTGACTAGTGCGCCCCCAAGTGCAAAGATGACTCAGTTTGAAATCTTTAAAGCGCAAGGAGAGTCCTGTGGACTTTCCGGAAAAGAACTAATTGAGTACATTCAAGAGGAGCAAAGAAGAGAAATACAACGAGAAGAAAGAAGAAGAGAGGAACAACGAGAAGAACGAGAAAGAGAAATCCAACGAGAAGAAAGAGGGGAACGGATAAGACAAGCTGAGCTTCAGATTGAATTAGCTCGGATTAAAGCAGAAGTTCAAAGAAAAAAGGTAGAAAAAGAAAGAGAAAGAGAGGAACGGGAAAGAGTAATCCAACGAGAAGAAAGAAGGACGGATTCGCGCCCCTTCCCAGGAAAGCTGACAAAGTTTCCGAGCCCCGTAAAACCCCAAAGCTTCTTTCCCCAAAACCAACAACGGGACTCCAAACCTCCCGTTAAGACTTCTCCTCCATCTCTCTTCCCGAAGCGACCAACCATATGCTTCACCTGTGGTGTAGAAAACCACATGAGCTGGAATTGCCCCCAAAATTCTAGGCTTAAGAGCGGACCAGCCCACCAAGTTCACCAGATTAATGCAACCCCGGCTCCCCCGGTGGTGCAGACCCAAGCAGAAACTTCTCCCCCTCCGTCAGGCCACCAGGTAAATTTTGTTTTTGGTAAAAGTTCATCGGGAACTTTGAAATATGAGGAGGGCAGCGTGGACAGCTGTCGAGTATTGACTCTCGTCAGGGACACAGGATGTACATGCTTCATCGTGTCCGACGAACTCCTCCCAGTGGCCTCTAACCACGAAAAATTTGCGGTGGTACATGACCAACTTGAGCGGGCGAACAGATTCCCCGTCGCTAGATGTTACCTGCAGTGTCAATATTATAATGGCTGGGCTGAAGTCATTGTAGCACCAATAAAATTCTGTTCCGTACTTATAGGAAAGAGCCCCCAAGTAAGTTTCGACCCTGTGTTTCAGGCCGCCCTTCCTCAAGGCCGAGATAAGAAAGAAGCCCAGGAGCCCGTCCCCATCAGAACCCCGATACCGTCCGATTTCTCGGAGACCCCTAACCAGGACTTTAGGACGGAAAAAGAGGAATGTGATTCACTAAAACCCTTAGGTGATAAGGCCCCAGACAAGGACACGGAGACTGTCCTTGGACCCCAAGAAAAAAAGAACCCCCAACGCGCCCATGGAGATACCTTCGTAGAACTGGACGAAGCATCGGCGCTTGAAGAGGATTGCCCCGCGGAGTCCCTTAAGGTAATCCAGACAGTGTGCATCCAACCTGATGCCGATTACCCTCCTCCTTCCCTACCAGGCAAGTCTTTGGAACCCTCTGACCTGGATAGTGACGCGCAGCTGACACCACGTCAGAAGAGTCAGCTCCAAGAACTAATTAAATGGAATCACCATTTATCCACCCTATTAGCTCTTTTCGAGCAACTGCGTGAAAATGGCCTCACCATTGGCCCCAGCAAATGCCAGTTTGCCCACGAAACCATCAAATATTTGGGTTTCAAAATAAGACAAAGCAAGTCAGGTCCCCACGAGAACAAGATTAAGGCAATCGCCGACATGCCCCTCCCGATTACAAAGAAGCCATTGAGATCGATCCTAGGATCAGCTTCTCCCTATCAGCGATTTGTTCCGAATTTCGCTGCAATTTTGGCCCCCCTATGCCCCCTTCAGGAAAAGAATTTCTCCGATCGTTTACGTTGGAATGATGTCGCTGTTTCCCATTTTAATCAGCTCAAAAGTAAGTTCATTTCTGCCCCCATTTTTAAGTTGCCCAACCCGGAAAAATCCGTTGGGGTTAAGACCGACGTGATCAACGAGGGCATTGGAGGTGTACTCCTTCAATACGTGGATGACAGAACGAGTCATCCAGTTGCATATGCTAGTCGTCAATTATTACCACGCGGAGAGAGATATGCCACTAGAGAAAAGGAAGCTCTATCAATTATCTGGGTCATAGACAAATTCAAGATGTACTTGATAGGTAAAGAATTTCAAATAGGAACCGACCACCGTCCGTTAGCCTATATTAGGAATGTGCGACACTCAAACGGCCGCATCATGCGCTGGAGTTTACTCTTGCAAGAGTATCAATTTAAAATAAATTATATCAAAGGTTCCGATAACCAGGTCGCTGACGCACTCAGTAGGAATGCGTTACCGAATAGCGTAGAATAATTGTATTCATAGGATTAGTATCTCCATGTAGGTATATACCGTCTTGTACGACTTAATTTAAGATTCTTTTGTAATATAGTTAATTAATGTATATGTCTGAATTTTGTAACGCTCAATGTCTAATTTTTTGTATGTATATATATTTGTTCTTATTAATTTACGTATAAATTATTTTGTCCTGTATGTACTAAGTTTATATCGTTTCATTGTTCCATGCCTTTTTTTTTATTAAGTTGTATTAAAGGTTATTTTCCCCTGTAATCTAAAGATCAAAATAATCATGTATTGAGGTAATAATAGTTAGGTGCAGGAAGATACGGTTGGTACAAGAAAACGAGTTCCCTACAACGGAGCTCTATCGTTGTCCCTTCTCTTTTTTTTTTCGAAGTGACAACTTCCCCTGGAATGGAGGGGTGTGATAGAACGAGTTCAGAGCTGCATTCATTTCAACTTCTATCACATTTTACTTAAAACCATGAGGCTACCCACGTGCATCTTCGATTCGAGGCTTGGTGTCTTATCAACAGCTACCGGACGCCAATGTTTAAACAAGGAGGTTATCGTCCCCCCGTTCGCCCCCATACGCCGACCTCGCCAGATCGAGTTAGGCTTATGGACAGATAAGGCATTTTTCTCCGGCCCAGCTGTGCGTTCCCTCGAAGCTTCCACCCCATTCTCCCCCACGCCAAGGAGATGTCCTGGCTATTTATATGGAAACTTTACCACTAAGATGAGATTGGAGATCCAGATTTTCGTCGCGAAACATCACCACGACCCTCTCTCCCTTTGTGCGCCAAGGGACCTCGGCCTCGAGATTCACCATCACTTGTCCAGGAGGACAATATTCCTTGAGTGCCAAAGGTTCGAGCCTTTAGTGACGTCAAGTCCCCAAGGCATTCCCCCCTGCTGTTCAAGGAGAACAGCATTAGAACAGCCATTGTTCGTTTTGAGCCCTTCGCCAAGAAACGGTTCTCATCCCCCCCCCTGTTGTTCAAGGAGAACAACATTAGAACAGCCATTGTTCGTTTTGAGCCCTTCGCCAAGAAACGGTTCTCATCCCCCCCCTGTTGTTCAAGGGAGAACAACATTAGAACAGCGATTGTTCGTTTTGAGCCCTTCGCCAAGAAACGGTTCTCTCCCCCCCCCCTGTTGTTCAAGGGAGAATAACATTAGAACAGCCATTGTTCGTTTTGAGCCCTTCGCCAAGAAACGGATCTCACCCCCCCCCTGTTGTTCAAAGGAGAACAACATTAGAACAGCCATTGTTCTTGAGCCCGTAGACAAGAGACGGTTCTCATCCCCCCTTTGTTCAGAAGAGAACAAAGTAGAACAGCCATTGTTCGTCGAGCCGTTCGTCGAGTAACGGTTCTCCTTTCCAAGACGCCTCGTCAGGATCCTTTTATCCCCCCCCCCTTCGGCTGGAACTCGCCAGCGGACCGAATATTCCTTCAAGTACCTTCCACTGCACCCTAATGAAGTTACGTAAGCCAAGCGTCACCTTTTGAGTATTGATCCCTTATTTGTCAATTCTATCCTGTGCTTTAAATGGTTTATCGAACCATCCCATCTCTTTAACTCCACATTTGTTTTACCTTTTTTGATCCCTTAAATCCTTGGATTAGCCCGAGTCTCCACGACCCTTTCCATTCTGTTTGTCAATATTTTCCGTTTTTGTGTTTGCTGATAGTTATTATTAATAAAACTCTATTTTATTAATGATAGCAATATTATTATCCTTGAGCTCAGTTCCACTTCTTAAGCATTTTGAAGATACATAATACCGGCCGCCAGACAGTAAAACGCACTCTAAAGATAATTAAGGAAGTTCCCTCAACGAATAGTGTAATATATGGTATCGTCGGGAGTCATTCTACGACATCCCTATTTTTCTTCCATAAGAATGGTTTCTAGACAGCCACCGTCCCATTTAGTCCATTTCTGATCGGGCATCGGCGAAAAGTAGATGGATCAACTGAAGGGCCAAAAACATTGTACTGTTAGAGCCACATTGTAGGAAGGAATGAGACAACCAAAAAGACCTAAAAAAATAGCACTTTGGAGTTTTTATGGTCTTATAATGGGGTAGCTTTAAACCAAAATAACAGTTGAAGTTGAAGTTGATGTAAGAAGTAGGAAAATGTGTAGTAGGTATATAAAGATAAAAAAGAGAATGAGTTTTGCCCTGGTGTAGAGGGCTCCTCACAGGTTTGTCTTGTACTTGTCTCTTGTTTTTCTTCCCTTTATTCGTTATTATTATTTCAATTTATCAATATATATATATATATATATATATATATATATATATATATATATATATATATATATATATTATTTTATTATATATATGTTTTTTTAATTATTATTATTATTTAACTAACTTTAAGTAAATAAATATATTTAATATTTCCTCCATCGTGGCTTTCAAGCCTTTCAAGTTTCTTACTTGCTATATGTTTCTTATTTTATATTTCTATTTTATAGTTACTATATGTTTTGCCGGGGTTTAGGTTTAAATTTTCGGTTGTCTAGATTGGTTTTATAATGGGCACTACGTCTCTTTCACTCTTCGCTATTATCTCTTCATTCTTTGGATTTTTGTTGTTCTTACATCTTGCGGTTAGGTATATATACCGACTTGTTGTTCTCGGGAGCAGTTCCTTCCACTCGGGAAGAGGGATTTTCTAGGAACACGACCCCTGACTGCTCTCGGTATGTCTAGGTTGTGGGTGATATTCGGGAGTATATCTTCTTCTATTTGGTCCCAGGTCTTTCTCCCTAGCCTTTGGAGTTCTATATTCAGAGGTGTTAGTCCTGCTCTAGCGTGCAAGACTGTCTGCTGAATATAGTCCGTCCTTTTCGCTCCAGCTATAAGCAGGGCTGCTTTGTTCTGCACTCTTTGCATTTGTCTGAGAGAGGTGGAACTCGCAGCCTGCATGACCACTTCCAGGTACACTAATGTTGAGCGTACCAGAGCAGTGTACAGCTTTTTTAGGTTCTTGGAGCTGAGGTTTTTAAACCTATACAGTTTGCCAAGCTGTATTTTGGCTAGGGAGATTCCGTCACTAATGTGAACTTTATACCCTTTGGAGGTAAATTGTAGACCTAGAACTTTTCCTTTGTTACCATATAGGTAAACATCTCCATTTACTGTGACATCCACACGTCTTCGGTGGTTAATTGGTAGGATTTGGAACTTTTGGCGGTTGGTCTTGATTTTCCACTTTCGTTCATATCGATTGATGTTGTCGATTTCGATGGCTGTCTGCCTTGCTTGATATCCGGCATGCTTGTAATAGCTGGGGACGATTTGCGTGATGTCATCTGCAAACTTCAGGTACATCCCTCCCTCCCCTACTGGATCAGGTAAGTCCAGTGTGTACAGAAGGTACAGCAGCGGACTCAGACAGCCACCTTGTCGAACACCCGCCTCAAGCTCAAACTCGGGTCCTCTGTAGCCCTCGATCAAAATTCGGGCTTTTCTGCGCATGATGTAATCACAGAGGACCCTTTCCAGTGTAGGGTTCAGCTGGAGGCCTAATATCTTGTGCTGTAAGCCTCTTAGCCAAACCTTATCGAAGGCATTTTGCACATCTCGCATCACCACGTCTACGTATTTCTTCTCAGCTTTACAGCGGACGAGCTTTTCGGTGAGAAGGGCATGGACTGTGTCCGTCCCCCTTCTCTTGCGGAACCCGTGTTGCTGAGGGCTGTGGGCTTCTAGCTCGGTCAGTTAATCTTGCAACCTGTTAGCCAGAAGCTTTTCGTAGACTTTGCCTATAATCTCCAGGAGAGATATTGGCCTGTAGTCCACCAGTTGATCAGGTTTCCTCCCTTTGGGTATAAAGATGATTTTAGCAATCTTTAAACCGTCTGGAAAGTAGCCCGTATTCAGGGAAGCATTGAAGATGTTGGTGATTCCCCGAATAATCTGCCGGGGGGCAAGGACCAAGTTATTTCTGGTGATGCCCGGCTAGCCTGGTGCCTTCTGTTTGAAGGTTTTTATGACTGCCATGACCTCTTCAGGTGTAATTGGCCGGCCATGGTCTACTAAATTCCTCCCTTCGTCAACATAGGCATGTGGAAGCGTGCGATGCACATTCTGATTTAGATCTTCAATCAGTTGGCCTTCGAATTCCTGGTCGAATTCCGCATTTTCTTCTGGTGTTATCCTGAAGATATTTTTCCAGAACATGCGGAATCTTTCCTCCAAAACCGCCGGGTCTTCCAAGTAGTCATCTCCCTCCTTAATGCAGGTCTTTTCTCTACTTGTAAGACCTTTCAACTTGTTCACAAGTCGCCAGAACACATCGGGTCGAACCTCGCTGTCAACCTTTTCAATCAGGCTGTCCCAGACTTCAGCCTGTTGCTGGTTGATAGCCTGCTTAAGTTCTTCCCTTAGGCGTCTTAGCAGCATTGTTCTTTTCCGATTTGTACCCTCTCTCCTAGTTTCCTCATACACCTCCCTGTGCACTCTAGCAATCTCTCTCATTTCCTCGGTCCATCTGGGTTGGGGAAGAGTTTTGTACCTTTTCATCGGCACACTCTCGTGATCTGCTTCGATGATGCGGGCAGTTATCGCTTCCAGCTCCTCGTCGATCCTCTCCAGACTCGCCCCGTTGAGGCCTACTGGTTCATATCTGGCAAGGATTTCCTTGTAGCGTTCCCAGTTGGCTGAAGCGTAGCTTTTCCGAAGAGGAATTGGGAGCTGAATTGGTGCAAGAGAAATGGTCGTCAAGATCGATATGTGGTCGCTGGGTACTGTCGGGCCTGGCTCACTACGGTAATTGAAAGGGAAGCCATCACTTGTCATGATTATGTCAGGTTTCGTTGCGGACCTTACGGTGAAATAGGTCGGAAAATCCGGTCCTATACGCTGAATGTTTTTCCTTATCATAATCATTTCCAAGTTGTGACCTCTTTCGTTTGTGTTCCTGTAGCCAGCCGTTCGGCATCTGGCATTGAGGTCTCCCCCAAGGAATACCATTCTGCCGTGGCCAAACAGGGTGTAGAAGTTTGTTAGAGGGAGGTATTTGCGTCGAGATGGTTGGTATGCCGCCGCTACTATGAGCTTACCTACTAATGTATGCAGCTCTACCGCCACGAAGGATTCGTCCATATCCGGAAGGCGTTTGAACGACAGGTACCTTCTGACGGCAATGGCAACACCGTCGTACCTCTCCTGATAATGGTTTGTAGATATCACTCTGTAGCCTGGTATCTTCCTCTGCTTATTGGTCGTATCGATACGATGCTCCGTAATCAGTATGATGTCGGGATCTAGCACACGGAATATGTTGCCGTACGCCGTGGCTTTCCCCTCCCATCCATTACTGTTGAGCGTTAAGATCTTTTACCTGTTGTTTTGGTTTTCCATTCTCTGTTGTGGCTTGTGTGGATGTCTTAGTGTTTACGGGTGGTTGATTTCCTTTTCCCGTTTCTTCTTTTTTTAAATTCTATTGGGGACAGTTCACTCGATGTAAAGTGAATAAATATGATAAGTTATGTAAAGGGAGCACTGTTTCCCTTTCGTGAATGCTTCTTTTTTACATTACAATCTAGATTAAACAGCTTAGTTATATTTCTCCAAATTATTGTTATCTCAATCACTTGCTTATTTTTACCACTAACTAAATATTTTTTATTTCCGTTATTTGATGAAACTTCAAACGAATTTAAAAACAGAAAACGAAAGAGTAGAATATAGTAATTTTGGGTTAATAAATAAATATTAGTGTAAAAGTCTATAGATAACAATTAAAATCTTATTTGTTGCATATATTTAATATAAATGGAGTTTAATTTACGATAAAAAAATATTTATTTTTGAGCGCTGAAATTAGAGAAATTGTGACATTTGGCAACCATGTAAGGGATAACTATAAGTTTATAAGAAAATGTTTAATATAAGTAATTTATTTTTTGTAAAATTAAAATATATGTTATTAAAATAAAAAAAATTTACTATAAATTAATGTAACCTGAGTGAATAAATTTAATATGGGAACTAATTAAATACATAAAAAATTAACTGGAGGGAAATGGCAAAATACCGCATGTATGCGGGCCGTGTATCTAAGAACAAAGTTGGACTACGTTAAAGATGCAACACTTGGATTGCCACTCCATCACCGAACAGAAGCAACAGGCATTACGGAGATCACGCTCATACGCGTGGCCGAAGGACTTACCCACTGCACTAGTTTGAACTAGCTACACTTTTGCTGCTTCGTTTGTCTCGTAAGGGCAGCCACGGTCTGATTGGAGATTACTTCTGTTTCTGTGACTCTCAAAAGAGGCAGTAGCAAGCGTGGATGGGCTGATTGGAGATACCTCCTGTTCCTGTCCTACTTGCAAGGAGGGCATCGGTCTTTTCTCCCCATTGGACTCTGTGGTGCTGATGGGCAAAGAAAAGTGACGATACTATGCAAGATTCGGCGACCATAGCTACCCCGGGGAGATCAGCAAAGCGGACCCGGAATGGGTCTGCTTCAGCGTCATCGACGGAGACCTCCACACCGTAGAGGACCGCCCGCAACTTGGAGGAGGAATTTTCCGAGAGAGAGGAGCCCGAAGAGGCCCCCAGCGATGAATGTGTCACCTCGTTATCGACGAGAGCCCCCAGAGCAAAGAGGCTCAGCAGGAGGACGAGGGAGGCTGGGTAACAGTCTCCAATTCCCGACGAGGCCCCCGTCCCAAGTTCAAACGGGTTCACCAGGAGAGGACCACCAGTGCCTACCCGACGTTGAAGGAGCTGGAGAGAGCACACCATGACCTGCGGATAAACATTCGCCCCACTTTCACCAGCGAATTCGTCCTCACCTCGAAGGATAATTGGTCGAAGGCCTGGCTGCGCTGCCTTGCCGAGGAGGGGCATCGAGTGATCCTGCTTGACCCCAGCGTGAGGAGGCACGAGGTGGTGCTTGAGCACTATCCGACCACTCTACCACTCCAGGCTGTCGAGGCCCACCCCCACGTGCTCTCTGCACCACGGCTCCTCGCTCACAAAGACAAGGTCCCAACCAAGCAGATCCTGGTAGTTACGAGGGGCCGCCACCACCCAAGTTGGACCTGGGCAACTGGGGCCGTTACGCCCGGCGGGGCGCCCCTAGCAGGGTGAGCCTGTAAGATGCTATAAGTGCTAGCGCTTCGGGTATCTCCAGGCCATGTGCCAACACCCCGTCAGGTTCGGCGTGCGCAGCCAAGCGCACCCGAAGGAGGAGTGCATGGGTCGCCTCAAGGCCAGCGAGACCACCACGGCACGGTGCCCCAACTGCACTAAGGGGCACCACGCTTGGAACGTGAAATGCACCGAGCGAATATGGAGGAGGCCACAGGGTCATCGGCAACAGCAGCAGAGGTAACCACGTGCCCCCCCCCCAACCCAGCAAAGAAGAAACCGTCGTGTTATTGCCACGCCACCACCAGTCGGGTCGGCGTGGGTTACCCATCCACCCACGACTCCCGGCCTGGGCGGTACACAGGAGGGGGAGCGGCAAGCAGCGAGCGTGCAACAGCAGCGGCAGGGGGAACCACGTGCCCCCCCCTAGCAACAAGGCAGTCGACGCCTTGTTCCAGCGCCACCACCAAACAGGCCGGCGTGGGCTCCCCTCCCCCTCAACAGCCTGGCACAAGTTAGGTTGAGATAGGGGAAGAGAACGGGCAGGCAGCGAGAGGGAGGACCAGCAGCTGCACAACCAGCTACTCCGCTCACACCTCCACCCACCCACCCACCTCCTGGGTTCCCAAGCCACAGAGGAGGGGGGACACAGGCGTCGGGACCACCGCGCCCGCCCCATCAAGGAGCCGCCCACGGCGCTTCCCAATGCACAGCCTCTGACAGAGTCTCCACGTGGACCCTCTAGCTACGGCGAGGCACTCAACGAAGAGGGCAGATCCATTGTAGACGTCATCCTCGCGTGTGTGGTGCGACTTGTAAAATGGCTACTCGACCAGCGGCAGGGCACCACAGCTCCCAACGAGCAAGACCTCGACGCACTCCTCCGCGAAGAGGTACTCACCGCCGTCACAGGGGGTGCTCTTCAGCCCCCACCATCATCTCCAACGCCGAGAGGGCCCACCCAACACCCTCTCCACCCACTGCACTCTCACAACCAAGATGGAGGCGCAGAGTGATAGCCCTGCCCACCCAACCCAAGCGCCGGCGTCCACGCTGCAGTGGAATGTTCAGGGCCTCCGCCCCAAGAAACATCAGGTGCTGCAAGCCATCTTCCAAGAAGTCATGGACCTGGTTCTCCTACAGGAGACGCTCACGCCCGCCAGCTTTGAGTGGCGAGTCGCGGGCTACACCATCCACTCGCTTCCGGCTGGTGACGGAAATGTGCGTGTCTGTGTAGCCCTCATACGGAGCACCATCCCGCACAAGAGGATCGCCGCACCCGTGTACTGTGGTGACGGCGTGGAGGTCCTGGCACTGGAGCTGCAGCTGGGGCCACTCACTCTCACGGTATACAATATATACAGGAGCCAGTGATACCTGCTGGATGCAGGGAAGCTGTTTTACCTCGCATCCCAGTCCAGCCTCCTTGTAGCGGGCGACTTCAACGCCTACCATCCCTTGCTGCACTCTATGTCAGCCACTAACGTGACTGGGCGCCACTTGGCCGACCTGCTCGAAGAAGTCCCTGACGTCCGACTACTAAAAACCGGGGAGGCCACGCACGTCCATGGGGGGCGGCTCGACCTCACGCTGATGTCGGGTGACCTAGAGCCCGGCACCACCTGGCAGGTCCACCCTACAATCACCCAGCGACCACTACGGGATCCTCACCACCCTCACTGTGGCCCCACCAGCTCCTCCTCTCCCGCCGTCCCAGTGGAACGTCATGATGGTGGATGGGCAAAGTTCCAAGCCACCCTGGACGAATGGTAGTCCACGTATGTGCCTCCCGCGGACCTGCACCAGCAGGAGAGGGACCTTACGGCGGCCATAGAGAGTGCAGCAGACGCGGTCATGCCCAGGACAGCCTCTAACCGACGCCGGCGCCCGGACTGGTGGTTTTATAACGAGGAAGTCCGGGAGCACAATCACTGCGTCAACGTCCACAGGATGCTGTGCGAGGAGCACCCGACCGCCACCAACCTGCAGCTCCTGCAGGACGTGGTAGTTCGCGCGCGACAGGTGTCCATGAGCGCTAGGGAGGCAAAGTGGCTGGAGTGGTGCGCCTCTTTTAGTCAAGACACCTACCTCGGCCATCTGTGGGAGTGCACTGCCCCGACCCACCCAGCTGACCACCCATGCCAACAGCAAGAGGCAGATCGGCTGGCAAACTGCTTCACAACGAGGGGTTCCAGCGAGCAGCTCTCTCCCACACCCGCCAGCTCCAGCAGTAGTTGCGCCCACAGCGCAACGAGGAGGTCAGGAAGGCGCGCGTGGCCAGCCGCACGCGACGTACCAGCCTTTCACGCTCGATGACCTGGCCAGGGCGAAGCGTGGGCCGACGGAGTACGGTACTGCATGCTGGCACACGCTGGACCCGCCGGGGACGCCGAGCTGCTAGTCCTTCTGAACGCGTCGTGGCTGGTAGGCCGTCTGCCGCCCTCCTGGAAGGACGCCGACATCCAGCCCACCCCCAAGCCGAAGGATCACACCACCTTCAGGTCAATCTCCCTCCTGAGCTGCACTGGAAAAACAGCGGAGAGGATGGTGCTGAGTCGCCTACAGTGGAGCATGGGGAGCCTTCACCACCACGTGTTTGGCTACACCTGAGGGGTGAGCACGGCAGACTGCCTCATCACCCTCCTGGCTTACGCCAACAACAAGCCCACCATCGTAGTCTTCCTTAACCTCGAGAAGGCTTTCGAGCTGGCTAGCCCCCACGCCATACTAGCCGCCCTTGTGAGGGAGGGCATCCGAGGGAGACTGCTGGGCTGGCTCCAGAACTACCTTCAGCAGCGCCGGGCCCGTGTTAAGTTCCAGGGTCACAAGTTTCCATACCATACCTTCGAGAACGGGACGCCCCGGGGCGGCATCCTCAACTCGTTCCTCTTTAACGTGCTGATGGAACAGCTGGTGGCGCTCCCCTATCGGGAAGGAACCATCCTTCTCAGCTACGCCGACGACCTGGCCCTCGTCGTCACCGGGCGCGGCGACAAGCTCGCGTGGGCTCAAAAAGCGCTGCACCTCATCACTGCCAAGTGCGAAGAGCTGGGGCTCAAGATCTCGGCAGAGAAGTCGCAGGCTATGGCCATCAAGACTTCCACACTTGCTGGCCAGCAGCTTCGCATCTAGGGTGTCGGGCTGGCCTGGACCGACTCCTACCAGTGCCTCGGGGTGTGGGTGGACAGACGGCTATCCTTCACGCAGCATGTCACGCACCTGAGGGAGCGGACGCAGGCCCGGCTGAACGTGAAGAGGGCAAGACGCGGCCAAGCGCTGGTGCAACCTTCCCCGTCCTCAGGCTCTACTACCTGCAGGCAGTGCGCTTGCTAGAGGACTACAGTGTAACGGTCCTTGTATCGCTACACCGGCAGCAGCAATGGGGGGTGCAGTCCCTGCGTCATGCATAGCGAGGCCAGCCTGGTGCCCTTAAACGCAAGGGTGGATTGCATTGTGGCCTGTCGGGTGGCCAGAGTGCTCCAGCACCACGTGGAGGGTGTTGCGCAGATGAGACTCCGAATGGCCGTGGTGCAGGGCATCGAGGGCCTGCGTAACAACAGGTGGCTCGTAAACGTCAGCTTAGCAACCAACACCCTCAGCCAGGCAAGGAACTGGCTGTGGCGCGACCCCGACACCCCCAACCCCACCTACGTTCCACCACCACCATGGGAGCTCCCCGCCGTCGACTTCACCTCTACACAGCTGCCCGCCAGCAAAGCGCACTGCCTCACTGAGGAGCTGCGCCAGCACGCCCTCAGAGCCATATCTGAGGTCACGGAGCCAAGCAGCGCAATCTACTTCACCGACGGCTCCGTCAACCCCGAAAGCAAGAGGTCCGGCGCCGCCTTCGTCACGAGCGACCTGACGCGGGCGTGGAGGACATCAGACCACTGCTCCACCCTCCAGACGGAGCTGGTAGCAATCCTGCACGCCCTCCAGCACGCTCTGTTCCGCCGGGAGGCCACTGTGGTGATACACACGGACTATTGGTTGGGGCTGCAGGCGCTGCAGCACACACACGCCCACACCTACACCAGGAACAACATCAACCTCACCACCATCATACTGTGCACCATGCAGGACCTGGCATCACAGGGAAGGTGTGTCCGGCTCTATTGGATTCCCAGCCACGTGAGCGTGCGCGGTAACGAGGCTGCCGACGAGGCTACCAAGCGAGCCACCCACACCCCTACTATCACCTGGACCGTGCGCTCCAGCTTGCAGCAGCTCAAGGTGCAGGCCAGACGCAGGGCCACCCACAACGCCCACCAGCAGCACCAAAAATAGGAAGCAACTAAGAGGCAAGCCTATTGCCCACTGAACGCATCCTTCCAGCAGCCCAGAGCAAACGGCGTGCTTCTGCAGCGTGTAAGGCTGGGATACTCCACGCGGGAAGAGCTGCACGCCGACTTTGTGGCAGGGAGGTGCGAACACTGCGGCGGTCGCTCCCGGCGCCCCCTGGTGCACTACCTCCTCTCCTGCCCAGCCACCGGTCGACTCAGGCCAGAGCCAGCGCCAGCCCCTCACTCTGTAAGAGGCCCGAGAGGCAAGAGCCACCCGAGAGGCAAGAGCCGCCCGAGTGGTTCGCCACACCCCAACAAACGAGCTACTGGAAGTGCTGAGAACAGCACCCCCTCCGCGCTGATCGCTGCCCGTGCCCAGCCGGGCGACGGGTGGTAAGGACCGTCACCACCCACTTGCAGCAGACAAGACACGCGTGGGACGCTCCTCCGCGTCTTGCTGCACGCCAACACTGGCGGGCTCCCCGCATTGTGTAATGTGTACGCTTATGTAATGTGTATTTATATATTATTATGTCATATATTATTATTGTATTTGTATTAGATTATGTATAAATGTACGCTATTGCACAATAAAACTATACAAACGTTAAAGATGAATTCTTTTATCAAGCAAAGATATGTGAAGATGATTTCCAGTTCCCGCCGAATAAATAATTTTGAATCCAGCTCCAAGATTCCTTTTATCTTACAATACCCACCCTACAATAAAGCAAGAAGAGAGCTTTCAACTCTTTTGGAGTTAGTGCTTTGTGAATACTAGGCATTCACAGTTGAAGCAAACAGGCAGCCGCTAAGCCGAATCAAGAAAACTATTTGGCCTCCCCAAGAGTGGTACCAAAACTTGGTGACAAATCATCCTTGGTAATCACACCACTCTAGAAGAGGCTTTCCCAGCCTAGGTCTTTGTTGGACTTTTTTTTCTATTTCAGATACTCTATATCTGCTTTCGATAGTTTCAAGACCTGCCACTTCTTTCCTTGCCGTATACTTGTCAAGTTTCCTCATTTTTTTTTAAGGACGCACTGTACACTATGCCGTCATATGCAAAATTTTTGTTTAAATAGCTCTTTGCGATTCATTTTAATTGCGAATAAATATTATTTTATGCCTATCTAACTGTGTTATCTTTGGAATTGTTCTTAGATTTAATGCTTGCAAAGAAATTAGAAAAAAAATTGGATGTGTTGTTGCGACTCAATTCTATTAACAAAGTGCTTACATATACAATTTAAAATTAGTTCTTTCACAATTTCTTTTTGTCATAGCCCTGAACACAAATTGATTTTTGCCTGGTGATCTGAAATATTATTTCAGTATTATTTTAGTTTTATCCAAATTAATAAAGTTTGCTAAATTTTACTATTATAAGCTACTAATTAATAAATATAATATAATGTTGAACGAAGGTAATTGGAGGCAAACCTTCATACTCAAGCAAAGATAAAAAAACTTTTGACTGGTAACTATAATTCTGTTTCATGAATGAGCCTTTCTGAATATTCAACTACTACTGACTGCTGATAAATATAATAATTTCTTCAGCGATTCTACATATATGTAGTTTTATCCAATATATTTTACGGATATTCACTGTTATTTAATAAACAAGATATTTTTATATTTCTATGTTTATTGAAGGATATTAAAGGCACATTTTCATATTAATGTAATTTATTAACACAAAAAGCCAGCAAAGAAAATAAACTTTGGGCTGGCAATCTCGTCTAGCTCTTCAAGAAGACTTCATTGACAAATATGTGTCCATTTCCTCCTGAAGATTTTGTAAATTATCCTGAAAAAACAGTTTAATGTAAGCAAATTACATTTCTAATGAATCTTTCAGCATTCCACTCAACTCTGGAAAAGCATCTGTTTTTTCCGGTGGCTAATTTTTCTCTCCAAAGTGTAAGTTTCTTCTTAAATGGTGTAATTTTTTCAATGTCCACCATAGTTTGATTTTGGCCTTGCATGTCTAAGTTCAATTCATTCTAGTGCCTAAAAATGTCATGTCACCTAAATATGCTAGCTTTGCCACTCGAGCATCATCTTTGAAAGGTCAGTCATCTTATGCTTCTTCTGTTCGAGAAAAACTTCTATTTCAGTTTTAAGTTCAATAACCCGTCCAAGGATGTGGCTTTTAGACAGCCAACGGACATCAGAGTGAAAAAGTAAGTCCTGGTGATGTGATCTCATCTCTTCACACATTTTACGGAAAATGTGCAAGTTCAAATATCTGACTCTTATAAAATTCATAATTTGGATAACATTATTCAGCACAACATAGAGTTCTGGCTGTAGACAATGAGAGGCCAAGTTTTCACGATGTAGGAAACGGTGAATTATTATGACATCAGGATTTTCTCCTTTAACCCGAGTGACAAAACCAACTCTACTTCCCATCATCGATGCTCATCCATCAGTCCACAAAGCCAAATATTTCAATCAGTCAATGTTGTTTCTTTAAAAAAACTGTCCACCATTATAAAGATATTTTCTATTGTAATGGTTGATGACTGGGCATTACAGAACAGGATTTCTTCCAGAATTTTGTCATCTCCTCTGTATCTCACATAAACCATGAGTTGAGGTTCGCCAGCAATCTCCACAGATTCATCTGTCTGCAATGAAAATTTAACTGCATTTTTTAGTGACAATTAATTGATCCAAAATATCTAATGACATGAAATGAATTCGACGTTAGATGAGGTTGGTAGAAAGTGGTACAGACTCAATTTCTTAGCTACATCTCTTCCTCAAGCAGTTTTTACCATAGATACTGCTGCTGGTTTTACCAGCTCCTTTCTAATGTTGTGAGACTTCTTGGATCATGCAATACGTCATGCCACTTCAAAGGATGTCAAGAAAGCATTCTTTAAGGAGAAAGTTGACCCTGAAGGAGCTTAAATCTGACTTCGTTTTACCTGTTCTTCCTTATCATTCCAGTAACTTAGTGGATTTTCAATAAAGTTTGGAAGAACTGAACCCAAGTGACGTTTCAGTTTGTTTTCCTTCAATGAGTCATTGGCGAGGACTTGCAGACACTGAACACACTGAGGGTTCGCGGACATTCCCCGATCTAACTCTCAGATGTGTGAAGCCGTATTTCAGAAAGTCAGGTTTATACGCCAATTCTTGTTTGTGCTGGGCCATCGTTCCCTCTGGAGTTTATACCTGAAATGAGTATAATATATACATATATATATATATATATATATATATATATATATATATATATATATATATATATATATATATATATAAACAGTACTGTCGAAAAAATGACTTTTTCAAAAAAAGGAAGTTGTTCTAAAAATTGCGAATAAAATTAATTTTATTGATTGCAAATAGATTTATTTTGACACATTGGTCCAGTTTTAAGTCTTCTACATTTATTAGTAAACAGTTTGGCCACCCTTATTATCCATTTGGGCCTTAACACGTCTTGGCATTACATTGATCAATGTTTTGCACATTTCATGGATTCACTTAGATCTGAACTAAACTTCAATGAGACGACTCTGTGTGTATTTCATCTTTCAACCCACACCATAAACTCTCAATCGGATTCATATCCGGGAAATTTTCTTACCATGGAAGCAACTGAACTCCATTTTAGCCACACCATGCATTTACTGATTTTGCTCTAATATTCAAGGTCTGTCGCCATATCATTTCCTCATTTGAGGCAGTAAACGACCGTTAAGAATTTTTATATACTTTTCTGTTTATATTTTTCTCAAGAATGTGCACACGACTTGTTCCATGTACCAAAATGGCTCCCCACACTATGACTTTCGTTAAAATTTTACTGTTTTCCTGAGACATTCAGCCATAAATTCTTCTCCGGGCCTCCTTTTACAGTCTTCACGCGGTCACCTAGCACTGCAATGGTTGACTCGTCTGAGAAAACTACCTGCAATAGTAGAAAATACAACATATGTAGTTGAACAGGCCATAGAACTATTGTAGAAGCCAATGAAGTAATAAATCATCAAATAAACTTCATGGTTTGAAAAGATTGGCGCCATTACAAAATGCGGCACTGTTAAAGTTAGTAGGTATTAATGTTTTTTATGAATTACAGGTTAGCAAGATGTGTCATTCATACCTTTCCCCATTGTTCTGGTCCACTCAAGGTGATTATTTGTCCAGAAAAAGCGTGCCTTCATCATTGTTTCGGTGAATCGAGGCTTCTTTGTCTGGCGATATGATTTCAATCCAGATTTTCAAGTCCTCTCATTCACTGTTCTTCGGCCAAGGGTAGCACCCTCTACTTCCAGCTCAATAGAAATCTTCCTGTAAAATGTTCTGTTCTAAAGAGCCTGCTGTATTTATTTTCTATCTCTCTATAGAGTTGTTTTTCGTTTTCGACAACATTTTACAACCCTTTTTGAGTTTAAATTTTGACCGTTAATTTGTTTTTTCTTAAAACTGACTGTTTGAATTGAAACACCTAGTTTTTTGCAATTTATTTCTGTTTTAATTTAGTTTCTTTCAGTAAAACAATTATTTGTCCAATTTGTCCAATTTTTCCAAATATTTACTTGGACAAACAGAACATTTGAATGAATAGACTCCACCAATATTATTGCACTTATTGTAAACCAATATATTCTTTATAGTCGACTCGTATTTGAAAGCAACAGAAATGTTAAAGGTTTCTAAAAGACGGGGAACGTTAATGAAACAACCAGAGAAGGGTAAAACCAAAATGTTTTTAACATTAAAAGGTATAACAGGAACTGTATTATCGAACGTCTCCTTTTGCAGGGGAAAAACAGTTTAGAAGAAAGGAATAAGGGTCACATAATTTGTGGCCAATTTCAAAGATATTGGAGAATTCCAAATCTATATATTCAGGACTAACAACCCGTAAAAACCGTAAAAACATACGCACATATATGCATCATACACTGTTCTAAATTACTTATTCATAAAGTGACATGAACTCTCACCCACATATTCAATGTTAATTACATCAGACGTAAGACACACAAATATAAATTACCAACCTTATAAACACCAGTCATAAAATAACTTTATCTTTAGCAAGTTTCCTTTATGACTGAAAATTCCAAAGCTTATGCTGTTTCCTCTATATTAGACTATTAAATATTTTACTCCTGAATTATCTTGACAATCACATTAAATAAAATGTAACATGCAAATAAAACTTACGTGATGAGCACATCTCTCCACCCAAACAGATATGTCGGAACGGAAGATTCTGAAGAAATAGATCGAGTCAAGTTCCAGCCGCCTTCGCGTACAGTACAAGTATTGGACATGATCATACTCGTATATGTTTTGTTCTGTCTTGATTCATCGTATTTCATTATTCACAGCTATTTTCCTGTCCTAGTTTGAATGACGATTTATATGCCACAATTTTAATGTTAATAATTATGTTTGAAATATCTTTACTTCTAAAATTTCTCTCTCTCTCTTATTTATTTTTTGTAGCCATCCCGCGACCCTCGAGACCACCCTTGCGACCCTCATTTAGGTCGCGACCATGGGTTTGGGAACCACTGAGGTAGAACAATTGGACAGAAAGTAAGTGAAAAGAAATATTTTGAAAGACCTTCAGAAAGGCTGGAGAACTGTTGTTCAAGATCACTTTAAGAAAAAATCAAGAAAGTCTGGCTCTTTGTAAGCAAAAATGATGACATTCTTGCGTTCATTTTAGGCGTTTATAAAATTGATAGGGGAAAAAAGGTTTGGTAGTAGTTGACTTTCCATTGAAACAAGCTGCACTGAGCTCTCGTCAAACTGTTTTGGTTGAAACTGGGGTGCCAAGTCGTTGGATTAGCTCTGCAGTCACTTTAGTAGCTGTGATTCTGTGATTTATCAACACGATGCATTTTTATGATGCTCTGCAAACTCTTTCAGTAAATTTTACCTTTTTTACTGAGTTACGTTCCACAGAATTAGATTTTCCTTTTTTTCTCGAATTAAGCATGACTTTAGACATAGTTCCTCTCAAAACGTTAAATAACTCGGTCTTTTTTGTTAGCAAGACCCTAGCCATTTGCACTTCAACAATTTACCTCTTTGGATGTCAGAAAGGTCACACTTTTGATGTACTGTATACTGATGCAGCGATATTTCATGGCGAACAGACGTGTTTACCTGTCGCTTCATCTCCAGACCGACTCTCTCTCGTTTTTTTCGGCTCATTTTCCTCATTTTACCTCCCAGCAGCCTTGCGGCTTACCGGGAATGAACCGGCTGACACGAAGCAGGGTCGTTCCCCCTACTCTTTAAGAAGACTCAGGTTCATCGGAACCTTCTCAGATGGAATCGTTTTGCGATACGCGCTACATGGCTGCGAATCCCGCTGAGGCCCAAGCGCAACGGAGGCTCTTGGCCGACAGCATTCCGGTGGAACCGGAACGGGTCTTCTCGGACATTAGTGAACCCGTACAGCTGAATTCACCTCCACCCGCGTATCCCAGTGCGCTTCAAGTGGACCCGGAATCGGCTACTCAAGAAGGACCTTACTCGGAAACTCCGAGGGCCCCTAGGGGTCCCCCCGCAGCAGGATCTCATCCAGCGCTCCTACCATCGGACCATGAGATGATAGACTCTATTCAGTGGACTGTGGTGGTTGAGAATCTTCGTGAGAAGTTACATAGTGATATTTTCAAAGTGCGTGATAGGGAGGAGCTTAAGTCTCTCCTAGTGTTATTTAGGTTTCGTAATAATCTATCGAGAAGTGAATTTCTCCACTTACATAGCAGGTTGCGCTTATTTCATTGTGTGGCCCAATACGGTTGGCAACCAGCGTTACGTGACGCTCGCGAACAAGAATCCCTAGTGACTGGGATAGTGCTAAGTGAATCCGCCCTAAGTGGACCTAGGGTACAGACCATTAGGGTCGCAAGTAACACAGCTCCCCCTCGTTATGGCACCTGGTTCAACTCCGGAATGGCTCCGCGAGGCAGAAGCGCACCCCGCGCTGGGCATCGACCACGCGGCTAGATTTCTAGAGGACGTCGTCGGTAATTTGGACCTCGCTTGGCGCGAAAGGGTTTCTCAAATGGCACACCGTATGTTCCAAGAGGTGCCGGGCCAATCGGACTCCTCGTCAACATCGGGTGTGCCACAGGAAAACCTACCTTCGTTAAGTATGCCGGAACCACCCATTTCCCCCATCCATCCCAGGTTTCCGGTCCTACAAATCTGCGATTTACCTCAACTCCCCCCAGTATCTCCCATTGAAGCAACTATTTCTGAAGTTATCGACGTCGCCCAGGATGACTTCCAGATCTTACATATAGGACCCAATCCTATGACTGACTTCTTCGAGGAAGCAGCACAACAAACCTTTTTTGTTTGTGGTCCCCCTCCCTGTAGGGATGAGGGACCCCTCAATTTATTATTTTTAACAAAGGTTATAAAAAATAAAAAAGTGACTTATTTATGCATCCCATAAATGACACTTGTGAAGGGGGTGGTTGGAGTCGATCTGGAGATAGTGATTTTCTGGAAAACAATTTTTTCTTCTTAGTTTTGTTTATATATATATATATATATATATATATATATATATATATATATATATATATATATATATATATATATATATATATATATATATATATATATATATATATATATATATATATATATATATATATATATATATATATATATATATATATATATATATATATATATATATATATATATATATATATATATATATATATATATATATGAGAAACTCACAAAGTAGCGCGTGAGTATAGCAATAAATGCAAAAAATTACACATGAAAATGAAAGGCGGATTCCAAGTACTTTCAAACTTGTTCAGCTCATTCTCAAGGAATAACGAATAATTTTATAAAGGGGGTATATCTATGAGAAACAACAGAGTAATGTCCAGCTTATGTACCACGAAAAGACACAGAATAAAAAAATATTATCAAAGATGGGTTTAGATACCGAATATGGAGGATAAAACCAAATAGATAAGGTCTACTTCCGGAAATTCCAACTGTGAGCAAAGAATGTAGACATTTAGGTCACAAAACTAAGTACATACATACGCAATTATGAATACATAAAAATAAACAAGAGAAACATAACTAAAAAATAAAGGTCAATTGAAATTAATAGTAGTCACTTTCTGTGTTTGAGTTTTTGTTTTATCTCATATCTAATAAAGCGTAGACCTACCTGTCTTGTTGAATTCCCTGGCACTGCTAGAGATATTTGCTAACTTTTCATCTTTTTATGGCTGGAATCTTGCTCTGAGTCATCACATGATTCCTTTTCAGTTTCAGAACTGTTCATTGAAGTAATTTTCCAGAACTGTGTAATTGTCAAAGTTTGTGCGCTGGTCCTTATTTTAGAGATATAGATTGAGCAGTTTTACTTGCAATAACAATTCTACTGTAAACATTATTATGCCCTTTTTTGAGATTATTTTGAATATTTGTTGTTGTCATTTTGTGTGGCTCTCGGCTACCTTGTGAGAGAACCTTCTTACCTAATTTACAAACTGCTTTGCTCAAATCTTTTTCAATAACTTTGAGGTAGTCCCATATGAAGTTCCTACTTTCTTTATTCTTTCAACAAGATTACAATATAGTATCGAATCTAAAACATTAAAGTCAATGGTTAAACAATGTTGAAAAATGTAGCTAATAGTATTAACATTTATTGAGTTAATATTAATACTGGGTTCGACAGAAGCTTGTTAATCACCTCTAATTTAAATTGTAGAAATATTAATTATGAAACGTTAAATGCGGACGTGGAGGGGCTGAGGATATTGGAAATTATGGAATAAAACTACTTAACACAATTAGTCAATGAACCAACCCTAGGGAAAATATCCTAGACATAATTTTAACTAACAACGTTAATCTTATCTCTGGTATTAGTAATGAGGAAGGTATACGTTCCAGCGATCATAAATCAATAGAGTTCGATATTAATATAAATCGTAATAATGATATTAAAGTGCCAAATTTTGAATGTGTGGACTTTAATTGCTTCAACCGCAAGTTTAGAGAGATCAAATGGGATCCAACGTTAGAAAATGTTAATCAGTGCTGGTTCTTTTTCACCGAGCATTTTAGAGAATTAGGTGAGCAATTCACTCCCCCCAAAAACAAACGTAATGCCTTAAGTAAACTGAAATGGAGGAATTTATGATATCAAAGTCAAATTAAGGGTTGGGAACTGTGCATACACGCGTCCCAAGCGTAACTAATCCGAAGAAAATAATTAAATTTACGTAACCTGAAGAAGGGAATGTAAGAAAAAATACGAAACACTAAAAGAAAATAGAAAATCCAACTTGCCAAAAACAGTAAACACATCCCTAAGAAGTTTTTCGATTATGTATCCAATAGAAACCTGATAAAGGAAACAATAGGACCTATCAAAAATGACAATAACGAATTAGTTTTGGATACAGAAAAGGTGGTCAATATATTAAATAACTTTTTTGCATCGGTATTCATAAACTAAGACGAACATAATATACCACGAGCGAACGACGTGATAAACTTTAACGAACATAACCTTTTAACCGATATTGAATTCTTCGAAGCAGAAATAGATTTTTTATATCATTAAGTTAAAATCCAGTAAATCTCCAGGTCCTGATATAATCTATCCATCCACGCATTTAAAAGAAATTCGAAACGTGTTAGTGGGACCGCTAACGAATGTTTAGAAGAAGGTGTCATGCCATTAGATTTTAAGCTAGCGAATAAAACTCTTATTTTTAATAAGGGAAAAAAAGAACTTCCGACCAATAATTATCGACCCATAAGTTAACATATATCGTAGGTAAAGTCACACGGCTTTAGACAGAAACGTTCATGTTTATCTAGTCTTTTAGAATTTTATGACAGTATGATTAAAAGCTATGACGAAAGTAGATCTTTTGACATAGTTTACTTAGACTTCGCTAAGACATTCGACAACATTCCTCATAGGCGATTTACTAACTACACCTTTTGCTCATGGAATTAAGGAAAACCTCCTTCATTGGATAGAGTCGTGGCTTAGTCATCGTAACCAGAGAGCAGTTTTAAACGATAATTTTTCGGAGTGGAAAACTTTAACTAGTAGCGTGCCCCAGGGGTTTGTGTTGGGACTATTGCTGTTCCTTATTTATTTAAACGATATGGACACTGGCCTACTTGGCATGTTATCCAAATTTGCGGACGACACGAAAATTGGTAGTGAAATTTTAAATGAGAACGATAGCAAATTAATTTAGCGGGATCTAGATTAAATCTTCCAATGGTATAATAGATGGAACAAGAAATTCAAATTACACAAGTGTAGAGTTTTACACGTAGGTCGAAATAACTAAAGTTTTAACTATGAAATGGGTGGTATAAATCTTATCTCCGTGGACGAAGAAAAAGATTTAGGGGTGCGGGTTTCAAAGGATCTTGAGTTTAATAAACAGTGTGAGGAAGCGTGTAAGAAAGCCAACCGAATGCTTGGATTTATTGCGAGAAGTTTTCACTACAAACGCCAAGATATAATCATACCTCTATATAAAAGTATAGTGAGGCCACACCTAGAATACGCGATACAATTGTGGTCACCTTATACACATGTAAATATCAATGAAATGGAAAGAGTTCAACCAAGGGCAACTAAACTAATTCCCTCGATTAGAAATAAGTCGTATATTAAAAGATTAAATATATCAAAACTACCGACTCTCGAAACTAGGCGATTGCTCGGTGAGCTTATGGAAGTATTCAAAATTTTAAATAAATTTGAAAACGTAAAATATAAAAAAAAATTAAAGTAAGACCATAGTATCACATATAACAAAGGTTTAAACTGAAAGGACGGACGTTTCAAACGAACATAGCTAAAAAATTCACCTTTAAAATCATTGATAAATGGAACGCACTCCCCACTAGTAGTGTGAATAGTTTTGGAAACAAAATTGACAGTCATTTTACGAATAATGATATTGTTTAAATACGCATCCCTGTTGTTAGTATCGTGGTGACAATGTCCAAAGAAGGACTACTAGCATATTAGTATAGATGGGAACTGGCCTTTGAGTGGACTAAGTAGTCCCTGCTAGCTCCCTGTAACTTTGTAACTATCTATATAAAAAGTTTTCGTTATTACATCAAGTACAAGATGTCTGCCGTGCATATGCATGAACTTTCTATACCATTGAGATTCTTATATTGGACCAAATATTTGCGAAGATATAGCATTCGATTATCACCTGTTTTCGAACCCCTGTATTTGTATATACAAAGACATGCACAAAGTAAATGGGCACCTATATTGATAAATTTAAAAAATGAAATACATTTTGAACAATGAGAGTACATTATTAATACTTTGTGGACTTTCCCTTAGGGGCCTTTGAAGTTGCAACTCGCCAATGTTTGGCGTATTTAATCATTTTGACCGTGCTCCAGGTTTTGAGGTATTTTTTCGTAGTCTTTTTTAGCATTGCCCAGATATGTAGGTTCTTTTCATATCATTAGACTGATGCACCCAAGGAAGCAGTCTGATGCCGCTTCGGTACTTCCCATTCTTTTGTCCTTTTTGCAGAGACCACTTGAAAACATTATTATAAATCTCTCATTAAGAATGGAAATGTATTTTTCCCCTGAGTTAATATTTCAAACAAAACCAACTCTTTTTTTTTCCATCATTCAAAATTGTTTCCAACACCATAACAGAACATCCAACATGCTTCATCGTTGCTTGTAACCTATTCATGTCAAACTCCCGAAGGAGGTAATCTCCAGAGCCATATCCTTTCACTGTTTAAAACGACCAAACCTATATTAGTCAGGAAGAATTAAGCTGTGCCAAATGTTCAAAGTCTTGTCGCTCATTTCTTCAGCTCACTCATTCCTCTACTTACTACTGGCCATAGTTAAACGAGCCTTCCTTCTGGTTGAACATCCATAGTAGCCAAGAAAGTGCAGGTACATAATTTACTGCTTGGGGGGGGGGCAGGATTTGGACTCTTACTGCCACTTCAGCAGCTTTTAACTGAGGGCTGCTCTCAATGGATGTTCTAACAGCAGGAAGACATCATTCACAAGGCTCAGGTCGATAAGGTCGTGACTCCGGTGGTGTTTTATCGTTTTTTTTTAAATAAACTATAATTCTGCTCAGATAATCAAGGGGTATTCCAAGACTTCCAGCAACTGGTCTGGGACATTCCACCGTTAAAATGATCAACAATCAACAATCCATCCTCTCTAAAAAGATGAAATTTCCTTGGAAACTTGCTCTCTAGGGATGTTTAGATTACACTATTAAGCTCTTAATATATGACAACAGATGCTAGTCATAATAATGAAAAAAATCGGAATAAAACCATTTTATCATAATACTGCCGGTGTCTATTTATCTCTCGCATGTCCTTTTATATAATTTTTCAATAAATTAATGTCATTTTTAGAAGGAAATTGTTTAAATTGTTCCGTATTTCCTGCAAATTTTTAAAAGATAGAAAAATGGTGTTTAGATGCAACATCATCTGTTTGAAGGAGAACATTTACAAGTGCGAATATCACTTTATCTCTATTGGCTCGACATGTCCGTGAGACATTTTTGGTTAAAAATGTTACGTCAGATGAAAAGTGGGTTCATTACTGCAATATTAAGCGTAAAAAGAAACAATGACTTGAACGGAAACAAAACCCATTTCTACTCATCGATTTAGTCTCCAAAAGGAAACCGGTTATGCATCGGATTTAGTGTAATGTGAAATGGGTTATTTATTTTGTCCTTCGCCACAATGCAGCCCGCACACGTGGCAAGTTTGACTCAAGGAAAAAATATTGTGTTAAGTTGGGAAGTTCTTTCTCATCCTCTCTATTCGACGGACCTTGATACAATTTATTTAAGTCATTATAACTTTAATGTCCAAGCTTACTATGGTGTTAAAGGAAGGGGAAAAAGGAAATAAAATCATAAATTTCATTAAAACTGAATGAATTTTAAAGAAAGGCATCAGGCAACCAGTATTAAATTAAACGATCGGAAACCATTGCCAGATTTAATGTCGATTAAAAATGAATTTACTTTCACTTAAAAATGGCATTAATTTCTTGACAGGGTGTCCCTAAATTCGGAACACAGGAAATATCACAATGATCTCCTCGTTCTCCTCTTTTTCTAGGTTATGTATGATAAAGGAGTCAATGAAATAAAGATACAGCGCATCATAAATGAATGTGCTTAAATTGAAAGAAATTTGGAATTAGTTCGATGTGATTCATCGAATTTTGCATCACAATAGTGAAAATCACATTGGAGATGTTATTTAATAATATTTCAATTATGTTAATCGGAGTTAATTTTTGTTATATTTTGCCTGTGTGTCCACATATATATATATATATATATATATATATATATATATATATATATATATATATATATATATATATATATATATATATATATATATATATATATATATATATATATATATATATATATTATAAAGATTAAAGGATAGGGCAACCAATGAGGAGAGAGAATTTATGAACTGTGGTCTGTGAGTGGTCGAATACAGATTGGAGGCGGAGTCTCGTATCAGGACAGGAGTAACTTGCAAGATTTGTAAAATTTCTTCAGTTGCTATTCCTGTGTTGAATTTGGTTGACGGTGGTCTGTGTGTGTCCATCTCGCGTGATCCCACTCCTCGTCTCTCAACCTCTTCCTGACATTTGGTGGACGTGGTTCAAACAACAAAAGTGTTTGGTTTCATTTAATCGTAAGGGATTTTTTTCTCTCGCTTCTTTGTTAATTCTAGTGATTGTGGGTTTGTAGGAACTTTGAAAGTTGCGATGATTCGAGGAAAAACAGCAGTAAACAAGTACTGAATTTTGAGTTAAGAAGCACCCTGTTGTCATCCAATTTTGGTTTCGTGAACTTACCAGAGGTAACAGTCGTGGTGGTATTGAGAAAATCCACTAAGAAACTGAAATGTAGCCGAAATCATTGCGTTGACCCCCCCCCCCTCAAAATTTGACTTGTTTAAAAAACGAATGGGAAAAAGACTTCTTCACACGATGTCTCATCAAGCAAAACCAACGTTGTGCAGGGTGGTGGTCCTCCTGGGCATCGTCTTATTTTCTGTCGTACCCACAAGGGCACTCCACTGGTTGTAAGTATTTTTGCTTACATATTAAGAGGGAAATATTGCGAGTATCTACGAGTTAAGGGGAAGAAGTAATTTTAGAGCAACATTCCTTGCTCTTTGCCCATTCGAAATAAACTATCTCTGTGCGAGTCGAATTTAATATGTGTACTGAACCCTGATCAAATGATAAATAAAAGCGGTTATTATTTACTTTTTTTTTTACATTATATTAATTCTTGCGTTTTACCCATATCGGTTCTTCTCTTTTGGGGGTCTGAAGGCGAAATGGCGGTAAAACAGAGTTTGAATCCGATTCGGTCCAAAATCGGATTCAACCTTGATCTGGCCGCATTTTTGTTTGCAATTGTTTCCAAAAAGAGAATAGAATTCGAAAAATAACCGACTATAATATAAGAAGAAATAATAAACTAAAGTTTAGCGCGCACAGAACCTATATCGGCGGAGTGCTGGTCTGTTGTCTCGCTTGGAATTATACAACAGGGAAGCACGAACCATTTAAATGAAATAATATCTAAAAATAACCCCTTTTAAACGCCCTCCTACCGCTACCTAATCATCAAGCTTTGCATCATTGGGATGCTAATTAATATACAGTATATATATATATATATATATATATATATATATATATATATATATATATATATATATATATATATATATATATATATATATATATATATATATATGGAAGATAATGGTAGACCACAATACTTCAATCAAGATTTTCTTAGTTGAAGATGGCATGGTGCCGAAACTAGTCCGATAGTTATAAATAAAATCTTGTTTCAAATATTGTGGTTTACCATTATCTCCCACTGATATACATCACGTCAATGTGATATATATATATATATATATATATATATATATATATATATATATATATATATATATATATATATATATATATATATATATATATATATATATATATTAAGAAAAACTATTGCCTTAACGCAATTAATTATGCGGTTGAAAGGCTATTTTTGGCAAACACAGTCTTCATCAAAGCCCTCGGAAGATGATCTTCTCACATACACGAGAAGGTAACACTTAAAATAAGCGTTCTCTCCGATAGCCTAAAAACTATCTTTCGATTGGCTTTTCCTTTCAACCGCATATATATATATATATATATATATATATATATATATATATATATATATATATCGAATTTATAGATATATAACAACGCGCCTTCCATTATTTGTGTGTCTGAAACTAGAATAATAACAAACAAAGATTTTAAATTATGATTAAATCGCTGTGAACCTCTTTTACGAGGTCTGGAAAATACATCCAGCACAGGACATCATACAAAACTGTAAAATCCAAAAATCCAAAACTGAGAGAAATGGAAGAAAAGGTGACGGACAAATTTAGGTTGAAAAATGGCTCCGCTGTGACGTCACTATAATAATTTTTGCCTAATATACTTCTCCAGGTGAGTTCATATCATAAATAAGACGGAGAAAATATGAAATTACGAACTGTAGTTATAATGACAACAATAACATTAATAACAATGACCTTTGCTCAAAATGTTGTTCCATACCAGCCCCTGATAAAATTCTGATTTGTATATTTGTGTGTCCTCTGGTTAAGTATCTTTCCGTATTCATTAGTTTCATTATTTTGGTCAGCGCCTCAAGATAACGGATATCTTCCTCGAAACCTGGTTTCCCAATAAATTGGTCTCAAATACTATGGTTTCGTTCCTGCATATATATATATATATATATATATATATATATATATATATATATATATATATATATATATATATATGATAAATAACGATTCCGAGCGCTTTCGTCTTTATTTTAAAAGACCTCTTCATGGAATAACATAGGTCAGGACAGACAATGTCTTAAATAGTAAGGAGTGGGTGGTTAATACGGCTACCTGCATTAAAGCTCTAACTAGGGGGTACAGTATATATATATATATATATATATATATATATATATATATATATATATATATATATATATATATATATATATATATATTGCTTCGCAAGAATGTGGTGGAAATTATAAGTAAATTTATTTTTAAATGATTAAAGATTTTGAAATAAACATAAAAAGAATGCAAGTAGCAGAGTATTTTTAGTCACTATGTCAGTCGGTTCCCCGTTTTATTTTTTTTTCTTTGGTAATAACATACTAACTAATTTGAAACCCTTATGTTGTTTTACATTTTCTTTCGAATGGTATAAATGTCAAAGTCCTCCCAAGGGTAGCCGGGGAATTATTTGGCAATAACATCATAACTATTCGGCCGATTCTAACGAAATTTGAAACCTTTATGTTGTTTTACATTCTCTTTCGAATGTTTTAATTGCGAAGAGCCTCCAAAGGTCAGTCTTTGAGAATATGTGAGAGCACGCGACTCTGGTGAGCAGACCTTGTTTTAAAATGCATATTCTCGAATCCACCATATTTGACTCCCTAAGCAGCTATCTCCCGGAAACCAGTTTGTCCGCACCATACTAAGTTTCCTTTGTTCCCAGAGTGGTATCCCGAACTGCTAAAAACTTTATCTAACTACGCCCATGTGAACTGAAAACATATATGTAACCAATTACATGTAAAAAAATTGTGCATTATATTGGGTGAGCCATGAAAATAGGACTCATAGGATTGTAGGTGGTTGGGGTCAGGTTGCTCTATTATTCCTTCTTTGTGGTTTGATTTAACACACCTGCTTTTAAAGTGCAGTTCCAGGCTAGACATTGAAGCCTGCTCCCGACATCCTTAGAGAGAGAAAGAATAAAGGATGAAATGGGCCTTTGTTGTGAATTTGTTTAGGGCGGACAACGACTTGCCAACATCGAGCCCACACACACGATGGCTCCCTGTCCTTGGTTTGCGGCACACAGGTTGCCTGGAGAGGCACACCCGACAAGGCAGCAAGGGGTTTTAAACAAGAGTTTACCGTCTCCTATGTTCAAGATTCCTTTTAATTTTCCGCAGTATTTAATCCAACTTTCGAAACTTCACGATTATTTTGAATGCCTGGTCTATACGCGTCTATAAATTTCCCTTAACGGTGGTATTTTGTGTTAATTTTGAATGCCTGGTCTATACGCGTCTATAAATTTCATTTAACTCTCTTATTTTGTTTTTATTTTTAAAGTCTAGTCAATAAGGCTTTATTAATTTCATTTAACTCTAAAAAGGCTTAAGTTCTCCTTGGCCAACAGATATGTTTCACTAAGTTCCTATGCTATCTTTGCATGTGAGAGGCTCAAGTTAGAGACAAACACTGGACGCATAAGGAGTGGCCCATCCGTGAAACTCTGGAAGCAGGCGTGCCAAACTTAACATCATGAGGTTCAGCATATTCGAGTCTTGCCTTCTGGTTCTTCTTACTAATAATTATTGGTTTGGTTACTGGAGAACGAGGTTTTAAACCAGATGCATTGACGCGACGGAACACTGTGAAATAACTCACTATCTGCCTCTTTTAATCTTAATTTTGCGAGAAATTCCTACTGCAGTCTCGATAGGATCCTTTCATCGAGAAGCGCCTAATAAGTCTGGCTTCTCGGGTGGTGGTTATGTGGGTTGACCGACTTTTTCAGCAGTTTATAGGTTTTGTTTTCATTGTATAACTTCAGAACGTGCAAAAGCACACTATTAGACCTTCCTACCTGTCTTGAAATCGCAGAAAGAGTCCTCCCCAAAGTTTTCAAGCGAATACTTCTCTGACGGAGCATTTCTGCAGATTAAGACAAAAATGACGGTTGTGCAGTTCTTTCCTACTGAGCAAAATATTGCTAGATGATTATAAGAAACATATAGAATTCCTGAAAAATCATTCTCTTATTATACACGTGTTAATATTTTATTTTGTTAGTTTATTTAGTATAATTTCTTAGGTATACGATTGTATCATATGAAATCTTCATAAAATATATTAAACGCATGTTTTTTATATACCATGGTAATTTTATTTATCTATTCATCATATTTGTGAAAATATTTTAATAAAGGAAAATCGTTCTCTTATTTTGCTTGGTAATGCACAATCACAAATTCTTGCCCTAATAGGAACAATTCGAACTTTATTATTTCATCGTTCATTGTGAATCGCATCGGGGCACATCGATATTTGGATGCAATGGATACAGGCTTCAGATTTGATTAGTAGTAATACATAATTTTATGTTGCATATGCATTTGATTTCTTCTGCCTTTATTTCAAGTTCTAATACGCATTGTGATGAATATACACGTTGTTGGGAAAAATTAGATTCTTTGCCTAAATGACAATAGTATGACAATAAACTGCTTAGTTAGAATATGGCATTATGCGAAAATTGTGAAAATTTCGCAAAATAAAATAAAGCTGAATTGTAAAAAATCTGTAGCTTATAGAGGAAATCTGACTCCAGATTTGAATTCAGCACATCCGAATTATGTAAAAATGTGCCACTATAAATGTAACATTTTTTAGTCGGGTGCGACTCTAGTCACACATTGTGACTATTCCGCATTTACGTACATATACGTAATGGCTGATTCTAACAAAATTTGAAACCATTATGTTGTTTTACATTCTTTTTCGAATCATTACCTACACAACCTACACCACCACCACCAACACCACCTACACAACCTACACCACCACCACCAACACCACCTACACCACCCAGGGTTGGAAAAAAACCAAAACTTTGAAAAAGCCCAATAGAACCCGGGTTTTTTTTTATAAAAAAATGGGTTTTATTCTTGGTTTTTTCAAATCTTGGGTTTTTCAAAAAACAAATGCTAAAAGCATTAGAATAACATTAAAAAAAAAAATAGCTATCTCTATTTTTATATAATATTAATAATTACTTATTTTAATAATTATATTATAGTAAGAATAGATCACAGTATCAGATCACTGATCGAGAATTTGGGGTACCCATGTCCCATGATAGCCATAACCTGTAGAAGGAGAGATGAATTATGAGTCAGTATCAGAGAAATATCCTTAATTTGATAAATATTTGTTGAAATTATAAACAAATACGAATTTTGAATAAAATAAAGATAAGTAACATTCATTTTTTGAAAAAAAGTAATTTAAAAAAACAAAACAAACCCTGGTTTTTTCAAATTTCACTTGAAAAAAACCCAAAATCCCGGGAATAAAACCTGGGTTTTTGGATTTGTCCATCCTGACACCACCACCATTTACAGCACCATCACGTACACCACCTACGCTTCCTACACCCGTACCACTACCACCTACACCACAACCACAACCTACACCACCACAATTTACATCACTCCCACCTGAACCACCGCCAGCTACACCACCACCACTTACACCACTACCACCCAAGGTTATCCGGGAATTTATTTCGTTGGCAATAACATCATAACTATTCGGCCGATACTAACGAAATTTGAGACCCTTAGGTTGTTTTATATTCTCTTTCAAATGGTAGAATTGCCAAGGACCTCCCAATGTTAGCCGGGAAATTATTTGGTAATAACATAATAACTATTTGGCTGTTTCTAACGAAATTTGAAATCTTTATGTTGTTTTATATTCTCTTTCGATCGAATGATATTATTGTCAAGGTCCTCCCAAAGTTAGTCCATAATAAATGAAAGTTTTGAATGTCGTAAGGTCATAAATAAAAATAATGAGAGCACGCGACTTTTGGTCAGCAGACCTTGATTGTTCTCCAGTGTTATTACTATTTTTTTTCTCAATACATAAATCTCAAAAATGGTTAGGATAAATAGTTCGAATTAGTTAATGTCTAATTAGCAGACGAATGGAAATCTAAAATATTACAGTACTTCAAAATTACTATTTGATGTAAGCGAGCTATCTACTATTTGACTTGGCGAACTTCTTACTATTTAATGTAGGCGAACTATCTACTATTTTATTTTAGTGAACAATCTACTATTTTATGTAGGCAAGCTATCTACTACTTCATTTGGCGAACTTTCTTCTATTTTATGCAGGCGTACTATATACTATTTGATTTAGTGAGCTTTCTACTATTTGATGTAGGCAAACTATATACTATCCGCTTAGCGTCCAAACTTGATCAAGTTTATTGTTTCGAATGCATGTGGTTTTGGACTATGGTCTAAGCGAAGTAGGAGATCTCTTCAGTAAGCGAAGTTAAGCCACATCGCGCATGGCTACTCGCTGGATGGAGTCCCGTTTCACAGGAACTTTGCTTCAATGACCCGTAGTTCAAGTCCCCACTCAAAATGACACAAAACGACCTCAAGTCAGTACCAATGCCCCGTGTCAAAAACAAACAAGCTCCTTAGAAGAGCTTGTAAATGGAGTTTTTTAATACAAAATCCCCCTTAACGCATTTAGGGTTAACCCGGTTGGGTATTGAAGCCTTTATAACCATTTACCCTATCCAATTCTATTCGCTTTAGCGTTTTTAGTCGCGTGCGAATCTAGTCGCGAGCGACTCTACATCTCAATATGTCGGTCGGTCGTTCCCCGTTTTGCTTTTTTTGTTTTTGTAATAATATCATAACTATTCAGCCGATTCTAACAAAATTTGAAAATCTTATGTTTATTTTACATTTTCTTTCAAATACTATGATTGTCCAAGTTCTATCAAGGTTAGTCCGGTAATTATTTTGTTTTGACATTAATATAGTAACTATTCGGCCAATTCTAACGAAATTTGAAAACCTTATGTTGTTTTACATTCCCTTTCGAATGATATAATTGCCAAAGTCTTCCCAAGGTTAGCCCGGGAATTATTTTGTTTTGGCAATAACATCATGACTATTCGGCCGATACTCTGCTAGATAGACTAGGCTATAATAAGCTATACTCTGCTAGGCAAGCCTAGAATAGGATATATTATGCTAGGCTATTATAGGCTAGGCTATACGATGCTAAGCTATGCTAAGTTATAATGTACAAGGGTAAGATATACTATTCTAATTTAGGCTATAAAATGCTATGCTAGGATAGCATATAGTATATCAGGCTAGATAATACTAAGCTATGCTTGACTAGGGTATAATAGGATAGTATAGGCTATACTTGTCTACGATAGTTAATGCTAGGCTAAGCTATTTTAAGCTATAATAGGCTAGACAAGGCTATACTATGCAATGCTAGGGTAGGCTAAAGTATAATAGTCTCTGGAAGGCTATGCTCTGCTATGCTAGGTAATACTATGTTAGGCTACGATAGGCTAGCTAACCAAGACTATAATAGGCTAAGCTATGCAAGGTTATTTTAGTCTAGAGTATTGTATGCTATACTAGTCTAGGATTTACTAGGCTAGGTTATAATATAATACACTTGGCTATATTGTGTTAGGTGTGGCTATGCTAGGATAGGTTATACCATGCTAGCCTATATGTAATATGCTAGGTTAGAGTAGCCTATTCTAGCTTGGCTATATTGGCTAGGTTCTAGCATACAATCCTAAACCATATCAGGCTAGGCTAGGCTATAGTAAGCTCGTCTACACTAGGCAATGATACGCTAGGAAAAGCTATATTAGGCTAGGCTAAGCTAGGCTATACTATAATATGCTAGGTTAGACTAGGGTCTACTAAGTTAAGCTAGGCTATACTAGGATACGATATGCTAGGCTATACTAAACTAAGGTAAGATAAAGTAAGCTATACTAGGTCTGTTATACTAGGCTAGCTAGATTATACTAAGCTAGGCTAGGTTAGGCCCGGCACAGCCAGGCTATTCTATTTTAGGCTAGGTTATTCTATGTTCGGCCAGGCTTAGCTATACTAGGCTAAAACAGGGTAGGTTATACTATGCTAGGTTATGATATGCTATGCTATACTAGGCAGGTTTAAGCTATTATAGGCTAAACTAGGCTATACTATGCTAGACAATACTACGCTAGGCTAGGCTATTCTCTACTATGCTATGTTTGTGGCTATACTATGCTAATTTAGGCAAGGCTGGACTATGCTATGCTATACTATGTTATAATATACTATGCTATGCTATACTATTTTTGGATCATATGAAGATCTTCCCCCCCAAAGTACCCAACTAAAGATCCACCCCCCCCAGTCGCGCTCATATGAAGATCCTACCACCCAACATTTTAATATAAATAAACTAAATAAGGAATAAATAATAAAACATTATTCAGATTACTCTCTTGTTACACTAAATATTGCAGAAAATTTGCGTACATAAGTTCTTAAAAAAAGAATTATTACACTAAATATTACAAGGAAATATGAGTAAATAGGTTATCAAAAGCATTCCTGAAGAAACGGTCACGCCACATAAATTCTTGAAGATAAGAATTCAAGAAGTCCCGCCTGCATCCTCGCATCATGCTGATATGTGTTTTATGTTTGTTCCAGTACGATTCTATGGCTTGAGTGTGGACACCAGTTTGCGGATCCATAAAATTGGGTGAATGGTTCACTGTCCTGTGTGTGATGTCAAGTCCTTGTATATTAATATATGCGATCCACTCATCACTGTGAATCATCGATCCCCATTGCACTACTGTTTGTATTGTAGGGAGAAGTGTGACAGCATCCCTTTTGTCCACAATTTCCATGTATCCTGTTCCTGGTGAGGTGCTGGTATCGACCATTCCCAACACCCACATAGGAGTGTAAGGTCCTCTGCCCCGATGATGCTTTGGTTTGTGAGAAAAACACGATTCATCGATATGCACAACTGTTCCTGGACCACCAAGTTGCACTGGGTTAGCCTGAAGATATCTACTGCACACTTCCCGGAAAAAACTCTAGCAATCGATCATGGTCTTCTCAGAAACACCAACTTGACGGCTTGCCCATTATCCACATATAGATTGCATGAACCCAGGTCTGAAGCTTAAATTTAGAGTTGGCAAAAAACGACCCAGTCCTTATAGATACTGTAGATTTACACTTGGCACAATCTTTGGTCTGGCATTTCCAAGCATAGCCATCATTGGATTTGGCATACTTCGTCCAGTTCATTTTAGTATCACAAGAGGGACATTTTACTTCACTTTTCAGCATTGTGCGTTGCTTAAGCCAATTAATATCTGACAGAGAATCTTCAGTTAGCAAGGTCAGCACAACAGTCTTGAAAGTATCACGGTCCATGGTGCTCTTGATACTGAGTACATGGGCAAAATGTGACTATATGTATATACCAATATAAATTTGGTCATTATTATTATTATTTTGAATCCAAAGCATTCGATATTCTTCTATTTCTGAACTTCACCATATAGTTTTGTCAAACTTTATATGAATTCTTTGAATAAAATTGGTATTTTTTGCATGTTTCTAAAATCAAGATATTTTTATTATTATTATTAGTGGTAAAGTTCAGAAGATTTATAAAAAATGGATCATATGAAGATCCTTCCCCCCAGGCTAGATCATATGATCCGTATTTTTTGCTATACCATGCTGTGCTATATTATGCAATGATGTGCTATGCTATACTATGATATGCAATAATATTCTATAATACAGGGTCAACGCAATAAAAAGAGGCCCAAATTTCAATAGGCCTCATTTCTTAATTTTCTGCAAGGATTGAATGAAACTTTGGTGATAAGTAGTTTATTTTGTTTAAAAACATCATATCAAAACATGAGAGTCTTTGGACTTTTCTTTTTTATTCTAGAACACGTGTTCGAGATGACCTCCATTTAGCTCTGTGCATTTCCTGAGGGGTAGCACAAAGTTGTTCATGACGTCCTTACAAAACGACAGAATAATGTCTCTGATCTCCTCCCTGATGTCTTCCTTGAGTTCCATGGTGGTCCTGGGTCTCCCCGCGTACACTCTGTCTTTAAGGTAGCCCCATAGAAAGAAATCCTTTCTGTGAGGTGCCCACTCAAAATCAGTCTTGAGACTGATCACACGGCCACAAACGTTCTCTTTCAGTCAATCTCGTGACAGGTTTGAGGTACGAGAGCTTGCTCCAGTATCTTGACTGCCATAGCCTATCTCTGCTCCTTGTCTGGGGCTGTAAGGATCTGCTTCGACTGTATTTTGTATGGATAGGCCTTTACATCCATTACAAGCACTCACCTCAAATCTCACGGGATATACCGAGGGAGTGACTTCGCTTGCGCACAGAGTGTTGTGGACTCTGCTGAACTGACTCTCTCACGCTCTCGACCAGCTCAGGTGTGCGCTTCCTGGGGCATCCTTAATGGCTTGGACGGTTGTCACTGGCTGCATTGAGGTTCTCCACTGTCCCAAAGTTCTCGAAATGGTCCACCCAGTCCTGAATTCTGCTCTTGGAGGGGGCTTTTTCACATTCGAACTGATGCACGAAAGTGTCTTGTACTTTCTTAAACGAGCCTGGCTTGTAGTAATGTTTGACGCAGTATATTCTTTGCTGGAGCTCCCATTGAAACCTAGTTGTGTTCACGGGCGTTGCTTCTGTCATGTCCTACAAAGTAAAGGTGATTTGTTAATGAATGAAGGATATATCACAAAAAGCGTGTGCAGGCTCGTTGGGGGGGGGGGGTCACTATGGAATACTGTGTTATTAGTGTGTGTCAATCTTTTCAACGTTCTAATTTCCTAAATGAGAAGTGCTCAAAATCTAAAGCCCTACTTATGAATACTAGTTATTTTTTATTTTAATATAATTTTAGTTCTACTTGGTTAGCTACTTAAAAGTTTTGACTTATTTTTGTCATCTTGAGGAATTAAATAACTATTATATTAATAATTATATCTTTTTCACTTTTTTCTTCTTATTTCACAGTTTCAAACATATTCATCAGTGTGCTGAAGATTACGTGACCTACCATCCTACCAGTGGGATTTGACCTACAAATGCTTTTAAAATTAGAAAAACATGCGATATTCACTGACACATTTGAACACCTAAATTGAAAATATCAGAGTTGTTGGCATCTCAATTCCAAACTGTTGTTGACGTTCTGAAATGTGGATGTGAGAAACTACCCAGCAGCCAATCTTGCAAAGGATATTTACCCTAAAGTGCTTGAAAAGTGGTCACGAGGGAACAGTTCTTTTCAGGCCCGTTGTAAATTCAAGAGTCACAATCTTAAACAGATCCAAAAGAAAAGGCAACAGGCCAAAAACATATCCATTGGGAGAGGAGAGCTACATGACCTAGACACTTTCATTACAAAACTAGACAACCTGTTGATATCCTCAGGCGCAAGCGTACAATTGTTTTTTTGGTGTAAATTTGGCTACCCTGGTTGCAAAAACGAAACTCAAATTAATTTCATTACCCTATGAAGATGAAGATCTCTGTGATGGAACTTGCTTTCATTAAAAGTCAGAGAGAAATGATTACTGCTTTTGAACCACATCAGATTTGCTTTCGAGATTAACTTGAGTAAAATAGACAAGTCAATGAGAAGAAAAGGACCAAGGAGGTGAAGAAAGAAGAGTTGCTTACTATAGGTAGGCCAAGTTTTAATGCCATCAAGTGAAATTATTTTCTCCTGAAGAAAATGAAGAACAAATAGCTAATGCTCAAGATGGAAAGGATTGAATTTATGAAGTGACATTAAAAATACCAACCACATCTTCAAATTGCATTGAAAAGCAACCCGGGAATTATTTTTTTTTTGGGGGGGGGGGGCAATAACATCTTAATTATTCAGCTGATTCTAATGAAATTTTATATTCTTTTGATTTCTCTTTCAAATAATATAACTGCCAAAGTCCTCCAGAGTTTGGATAGGGAATTATTTTGTTTTGGCAATAACATCATGATTATTCGGCCCATTCTAATGAAATTTGTAACCCTTAAGGTGTTTACATTCTCTTTCGAATGATAGAATTGCCAAGGTCCTCCCGAGGTTACTCCGAGAATTATTGAAAGTTTGGAAGGTCATAAGGTCATATATCAGAACTAGTGAGCGCATGCGAATTTTTGGTCGGCAGACCTTGTTTAGTGGCGGGTGACTCTACATCTCACTATGTCGTTCGGTCCCCGTTTTGCTTTTTTTGTTTTTTTTGTAATAACATTGTAACTATTCGGCCGATTCTAACGAAATTGAAAACCCTGATGTTGTCTTACGTTCTCTTTCGAATCATATAATTGCCAAAGTCCTCCCAAGGTTAGCCTGGGAATTATATTGTTTTGGAAATAACATTACAACTATTTGGCCCATTATAACAATATTTTAAACCCTTATGTTGTTTTACATTCTCTTTCGAATGATATAATTGCCAAGGTCGTCCCAATGTTAGCCCAGAAATTATTTTGTTTTAGCAATAACATCATAACTATTCGGTCGATTTTAACAAAATTTGAAACCCTCATGTTGTTTCTATTCTACTTCGAATAATAGAATTGCTAAGGTCTTTCCAAGGTTAGTCCGGGAATTATTGAATGTTTTGAAGGTCGTAAAGTCATAAATCAGATTAAGTGAGAGCACGCGACATGTTGGTCAGCTGTCCTTGTTTCAGTTATCTCTCATCTCATCTTTTTAGCCCTTCAGTAAAAATTTCCTCGTTGGTTACGCAAGTTTATTTTATCAAAAGATAAATAATAGGAAATTGGGGAAAAATGAATCCCAATCGCGTTATGTTGCTAACGATGATATAATTCAGAAAAGCCAGACCTAATTATGAGACCTTGTTCACGGGTGTGTCATAACAACATGAAAATTGAGTTTTCTAACATTTAAATTGATACCTGTTGATGTAGTAAAATAGTTACCTTTATAAACTGATTTTATAATTTTATTTCTTCCATTTATTCTTATCTTCATGAATGCGGGTGGTGATATAGGCAAGATCTCTAATTGGCCTTCTTCCCAGCGAAATAGGTACAATTTGATTGAAGTTGGACCTTCTCCTCCTTTCTTCATAATGAGAAAAATACAATGACTCTCAAGATGATTAAAAGATGTGTGACCCTCCTCTACCTTTAAAGGATTGACTCTCAAGATGATTAATAGATGTGCGACCCTCCTCTACATTTACAGGATCGACTCTCAAGATGATTAATAGATGCGCAACCCTCTACCTTTAAAGGATCGACTCCCAAGATGATTAATAGATGCGCGACCCTCTACCTTTAAAGGATTGACTCTCAAGACGATTAAGAAATGAACTTTAATAGAGTAGTTTGTAGAATTTACTTGACATCTAAATATATTTGGAAGTCCGGTTGAAAAGCTTTTACACGAATGTCTCTTTTATATCAGACAGAATTGTCCCACAAGAAAAAGTGATATAAATTAGGTGAATGATCGGAGTGCGAACGAAACTACCTCACATTTTAAAAGGTCAGTTAACTCCCAGTAAATATCGGTAGCTTCATAGAACAACAAACTCTAGTCTAGCTACTAGCATTGCTTTTTGCCGAGAACAACTAGTTATAATTATTCTAATATTTAAAATATTGCAGGTTTATTAAAAAGTCAGCAATTCAAAAAATAATAAGAAAAACTATGGTCATGCTCCTGTAGGAGGTGCGTTTCAGTCCCTGAATCTTTGTTATTCAATCACAGAACTAAAATGATGACAAATATTTGTTAAATGAATGATGTTATGTAATTATAATATGTCATAATATTTTTATCGTTGTCAAAATAAATGTTTGAGTCTTTTGTTTCAATTTCAGAAATGATTCTTTCAAAAGAAAAGCGTGCAACCATTGTTGCTCTGCACCAAAGGGGCCTCTAATGCATGGAGATAGTTGCTAAGGATGTTGCATCAAAGAACATCACCTTTATAATCTTTAATGAGTTTAAAAAGACTGCTTACACTCCTGTAAAAAGGTTTTTGGAGGCCCAAGAGTTTCAAATGTTCGTCAAGATCGCCTCCTGGTTACGTATCAACTCAAGGATCGGGTTGCCTCAATTCCTCAAGTACCAAAATTTTTTTACGATTGGGAAGAGGCTTCAGCGCGCACAGTCAGGCGGAGACTTTTCGACAAAGGTCTTTAGTCAAGAAGTGTGTCGAAGAAGCTTCTTTCTCTCTTCACCACTTGTCTATTTTCAGCTATCTATCCACACACCCTTATTGGTCTCTTATACACAACTACTTACATCAATTCACAATTCTTTTCATTCGAAAAAGTAGGCTGCTTAGACTTCATTTATGAAACAACGCTAACTCAGAAGAAAGTAGATACCCGATAAAGGAGGTAGAATAAAGGGAAAGCGAATTTAAAAACGCGGAATCTAATTCACTTTTCCCTACGGAGAATTAAAAAAGAGAAAAATACATTTGGAGCTGTCAATAGGCGAGATATGTCTGCCTAAACTCCCCTACTACCCCCTATGAGGAACAGCCAAACGGACGTGAACTGGATTGCCATTCATTTAGTCTCGACCCAACAATGTCGTTCTCTTTGATATACATGATTGGGGGCGTCAAGGAAAGCAGGTTTGAGGAGTAGCCCACTATGGAACTCAGGGTCTGAGGCACCCGGACAAGGGGCAGGACTGCAATTTCTGGGGGGGGGAGAGACTTTTCCACCTTGGGAGCCCAGCCAGGACCATAGAGGGAAGCAACACCCGTCTCTCTGTATGCCGGCTGCAGCACCAATACCCAAACCCTTTAGGGGGGGGGGTACATCCGGTAGGCGATGGTTGTTCCGCTCTAACCAACAAAAAGTCCGCCATACAATCACACCTCGTGAGGGCCTCCTAGGGTTCACCCATCATCATCATCTCCCCATCCGTCAATCCATGTTCACTAACACTGCGCTACTACTAGGAGGCGTTAGTCACTGATTTAACCCATTTAATGAGAAACCAGAGCCCCAAAGAAGAAGACTCAAGATATTCAACCATCGTCTTACCACCTGCAATAAAAGAGAAGAGGCAAAAATCTGAAAGGCCCCATGGGGCCTCACTGGGTGCAAAATGATCCAAGAGAACAACACAAAAATTTTCCTGCATGTGATAAACGGGCAGAACAAGCCCAACAGGGAGAAGGTATTTGAGCTAATGTTCGGAGAACTCAACATCGCTCTTATAAAGCTTCTAGACGTCACCTCTGGGTACGTCGCGATGTGCCAACGGGAAAAGGACGTAGAGCCCATTACGAAACAAGAAGCTCTGAAAACCCTAAGAACCATTGGACTACATTCTGTTATCCCTCTACAAATACAAGTTCATCTCAGTGTCGTTTGTAGGAGACTCGATCTTTGGATCGGACAACATAATAGAGAGGAAATTAAAGAAGAAATGGAGCTTAGACAAAAATGGGCTAAAGTCGCAGATGTCATCAAATCAGAAAACAGGTAAGACAACAGCGAGTACACCCATGTATTTAAGGTTGTCTTCGCAGAAAACTCGATGGACCAAAAGGCGAAAGAACATGGCTCGCTTATGTTTAACGCCAAGGTGAGTGGAGCCCAGATAGAGCGAGAAGAATTCTTTCCAGTCCAAGTTTGCTTCCGCTGCTACAAAATGGAGCAGCATGCCATCAAAGACTGTAAAGAGCACGAGGAAACGTGCTCCAAGTGCAGCGAGAAGGGACACCACTGGGACGACTGTCGCAACGAATATGGGTGATGCACCAACTGCGAGCAAGGCCACAGATCACTGGCTATGGCATGCCCGATCAAAGAGGAAATAATAAACAAAAATAAAACGACAAGAAACAGGTAGAGGTACGTAGATCAAACACTACTTACGCACAGGTAGCTAAAGCCGCGTACAACGAAACCGAAACCGAAACGAAGAAAACATATTTGAAGATAGAAAAAGAAGAGTCTACAAAAATGCTAATGTGCATCCTCTATGGTCACGTCAGGAATCTAACCCAACATGATTGCTTCGCAAAAGAACTCAACCAAATGCTGGCCATCAGGAGACGTCATACAGATGTAAATGGTTCCTAATAGTGCAAATGAGATGGACATCAACAATGAATAAATAGAGAAAAAAACCCAGGAACCTAAAGCTGCTGCGTCAAAACCTACACAAGCTCAACCAAATAAATAATCCACCAAGTGAAGCGAAACGCTGGAACCGGTATCAACGGAATCTACTGACTCCTCGGACTCTTCCTACTCAGATGCCCCTAAAAACAAGAAGAGGAAAAAAAGTGAAGAAAATCAAAAACCGCTCGACGCGGATAGGATTAATCATACCATTTATGTCTAAAAGAAATTCATCTTCCCTGAAAATATGGACGAAACAAAAATTCTAAACGGAGTAAATAAGAAAATATACAAATGAGAGTACGACGCATCGGTCGAGGTTGATGTGGTTGAGGAGGCCCTACTACGCCATAACGTTACTCTGTACGAGGACTTGTATGAACAGGTCTCTAACGCATAATTTGAAAATAAGAACAACGGAAGAAATATAAACGTCACCCAGAAACACCAGTAGAAAAAGACCAGCGTGGAAAGACTCAACGTTAATAGATGGGAGATGAGAGCAACGGAATATGTAAACATATTCCGTGTGCTTGACCCCGAAATAATTCTAATAACGGAGCACGGAATTGACACCACAAGGGTTTAACTCAAAATACCGGGATACAGAGTGCTCATGAATAATCACTCAAAGGAAAGGTTCCATGGCGTTGCAATAGCTGTTAGAGGGAACCTCACGCTCAAACGTGTCCCAGAATTGGACGAATCCTTTGTGGCGATACAACTTCCCACAATGGTGTGTTTCCTCACGATAGCTGCAGCCTATACACCCCCTCGCCAAGCCTATCTACCCGTAACTAACTCCTGCATACTTTTCGGGCACCGGAGAATGGCATTCTTAGGGGGCGACCTCAAGGCCAGATGCCGATTAGCGAAGTATGGTAGAACCAACGAAAGAGGCAGAAACTTTGTAATGATAATGGACAGAATAAACATCCAGAGGATAGGGCCGGACCTCCCGCCCTACATCACTAGCAGATCAGCCACCAAACCTGAGATTATCATGAGAAGCGGAGGCTTCCCATTCAACTACCATAGCGAGCCGGGCTCAACAACCTCCAGCAATCACATTGTGATATTAACCACAATTTTACTCGTGCCGATCCAGCTGCCAGTCACACCACGTTAGAACTACCCCACCACTGACTAGTACCGTTACAAGACTCTTCTCTGACAATACTCCTCGGACGATCTGAGCGAGGCTACATTGGAGGAGATCGACGAAGAACTAGAAAGAGTAACGACTTCTATCATCGAAGCTGATCGCGAGTGCGTTCTCAAAACAGGGTACAAAACTTTACCTCAGCCCAGATGGACAGATGAAATGAAGAGGATCGCACATGTGCATAGAGAAGTGTATGAGAAGATCAGACATAAGGGTCCAAGCCGAGAAAGAAGCGCGCTACTACGCTGAATAAGCTCTGAACTAAAGGAAGCAATAAACATCCAATAGGCTGAGATCTAATACACCCTTATAGCCGGAGTAGACAGTGAGCCGAGCCCGGCCAAATTCTGGCCGGGCGGAAATTTTAACCAAGTAATGAAAGATTTGCAAAGAAAGGAAAAGGATTGGATTAAAGAGGACGCGACGGCTTTGGAGGGAATATTCAGAGCATACTGGGAGAAAGTCTTCTCTATCACCGAAGAAGACAACGAAGAGTTCGACCAGGAATTCGAGGGCCGTCTGATTGACGATCTCGATCAGATATTACACCTCACGCATCTACACCACCACGCGGACATGGGAAGAGAGATGGTTGATCATGGTCGTCTAATAATAACAGAAGACGTCATGGTTACTGTGAAAGCCTTCAAAGAAAAGGCATCAGGCTGGATGGGCATCATCAAAACCAATCTGGTAAATGCCCCAAAGCATATCATTCTGAGAATCTCCAACATCTTTAACGCTTCCCTAAACACGGGCTACTTCCCCGACGGTCTAAAGGTAGCTAAAGTCATCTGTATACCCAAGGCTGGTAAGACCCCATATCAATTGGTAAATTACAGGCCAATCTCTCTTCTCAAGTTCGTGGGTAAAGTATACGAAAAACTCGTAGCAAATAGGCTTCAAGACCAACTAACCAAATTGGGAGCGCACAACTCCCAGCAGCACGGGTTGCGAAAGAGGCGAAGAACGGAAACTGCCCTTGCCCTCCTAACGGAGAAAATAGCCCACTGCAAAGCCCAGAGAAATATGTAGACGTGGTGCTGGCGATATACAGAAGGCCTTCGATAAGGTTTGGCTGAGGGGGTCTCTAATTCAAGATCCTGAACTTCAGGCTAAACTCACTCCTGGAAAAGGTCTTCTATGACTATATCATGGAGATAAATCCCAAATCTTAATCGAGGGCTTTTCACGACCCAAATTTGAACTCGAGGCGGGAGTTCCACAAGACAGCTGTCTGAGTCCGTTTCTGCACCTTGTGTACGCAATAGACCTTCCTGCTCCTGTGCTGGACGACACGATGTTTCTGGAATTTCCAGATTACACCAAATAAATCGTCCCTAGCTCCTATAAACGCCAGAGTTTAAGCAAGGGATACAGCTGCTGAATTAAACAACAATAACATATATGAAAGGATGTGGAAAATTAAACCTAACCGCCCAAAATTCCAAATAATCCCTATGAACCGTCGGAAAATAGAGAACGTCATCTGGAACGGCGACCTATACCCGTACTCAGAAGAGGGTAATGTCCTGGGTTTATGATTCACCAAGTCTGGGTACAAAACCCACATCAACACCAGAGTATCCCGAGCCAAAAGGCAACTTCGGAAACTATACAGGTTCCAAAACCTTAGCGCTCAACCAAGAAGAAGCTATACACGGCCTTGGTACGCTCCGTCCTGGTGTACCCGGCATTGATAACGCAGATGGCAAGTTGTACCTCTCTCAGGACGATGCAGAAAGTACAAAATTAAGTCACCCTGCTAATAGTTGGCGTTAGAAGAAACGCGTGGGTGTGTTCGCAGACGCCCAGCTGTTTGTCTAGCGAGGAGACGGACTTGGAGCAACAGGTGATTTTGGTGAGGGCAACGGATGGCGTTAAGCACGTTGTCTTAGTCAGATGATTTAAGCAACGGGACCGTGAAGGTATACTTTTTCCAATCTTCGGGTTAATCTTGAGATACTTCGCACTGACGAGCGATGAGCAAAAAGTGAAACTTTTGACGAATTGGGGGAAGGGGGGCATTTTGGGTATTCCTTAATGGCGAGGACTATCTCTGGTTTTTGTTGAAAACCGAGATAGGGGGTTTCTCTGACGAGAGATGTATGAGAGTGATCCTCGATACAAAGAAGCTAATTTTTGGTGTGACCACCAAGAACTGGCTCAGAATGAGCTTGGTCTCTGTTCTGTTCTTTGAGTGCTAAGCTGACGCCAGACTTCGTCGTGTCGATGTCTAACTTGATCTCTTGTTCTTTTCCAGTATTCCGCCTATATACTTCGCCGACCAACTGGGGGTAGGGAAAGGGGGAGGGGGGAGGGCTTCTGTATTAAGCCTCTCTCCTCTAACAACGTTTCTCCTAGCGTCTTTTACTTAGCCCTAAAGGCATCTTCTGGCTTTTGGTCGTAGCTCCTATAATTTCTTGTATTACGCGAAACTAGATCCCAAATCCTAGGGGAAATAGTGCCTGTTTAAACTTTGTTATTGCACCTGGTCCCCTCTCCTTCGTATTGTTATGATTACTGCCACAAAAATCTGTTGATTCGTACTTCTCGTGGTTGGAGGAGGCGTCTGGTGGCCAGCGGGAGAGGGGAAAAGGGGGGGGGGTAAGTAATCGGGTTACACTGCCTAGCGGAACGACGTGTAAAGAAGGTGTAAAGAAGCGAGAAATAAACCAAATAAATAAATTAAAATAAAGCTAAACAAAAGAGGTGAAGAGCCCATCAATAGAAAAAGAAATAAAAAACTAATTTAAAATAAAATAAAAAAATAAACAAAAGAGGTGAAGAGCCCATCCAAAGAAAATGAAATAAAAAGTATAAAACTAATTTAAGAATAAAATAAAAATAACAAAAGAGGCGAAATGAGGACAAAAAGAAAGAGAAATAAAAATAAAATAATAATAGCAGAAAATAAAAACAAAATGCACACAAAAACGAAACTAGCCTAAATAAAGCTAGCAAAAAATAAACTTGGAAAGGCTAGAAAGCTACGACGGAGGAATAAACAAAATAAATAAATATATATATAAGAGGAAGAATAATATGGACGTAAAACGAAGATGATGCCCTCGCAACCAGGGCAACTAAAATCCAAAGCCTTTTTCACCCCAATCACACCTACCACACATTTCACCACCTAGCTAATCAAATCAGATCATAAATTCTTTTCATTAAACCTGATTCAGACTCCACCATACGTCATCGGTAAAGGATGAAAGTGAAAGCTCCGCAATTTAAGTTTGTTTTTTGCGAAACGCATTTATTAAAAAATGTCGTGGTGCCTTTTCTGTCTTTGCCCCGGGAATGTCGATTGATCTACCTGCTTTGATACGCCCACCCTCTTACCTTGGTGCCTTCAAGCGTTCTTTGAAGACACTTCCTTGTAAATAGTTGTAATTAACGTTATATTTCAGAAAATAACTTTATTTAATTTAACTTCCGGAGTACACCCAGGGTTGATTAGTTTCATCCATTCCTCCCGAGTGATCAAGGGGGTTCCTGTGTACACTGTTAGACCTGGTGCCTGGATGAGGGGTACGCCATATTTTCTTGGGCGCCGGCTAATATCGCAACTGTGTCGCCAACCTGCTTTTGTCCATTTATCCCTTGCTTGGAACGGGAGGATGGGCCTGGTTTACCCCTCTGTTTTGGCTCGTGTTGTGGTGGTGGGTTTTAACATGTCTGCACTTACTTTTCCCACCTTTTTTTTCTATATACTGCACCCCTCCCCCATTTTTCTTTTCCTTATTTATCCTTTTAGGTACCCACAAAGGGGATGTCTGGTGACATTTGGAGATTTGTGTGCCTTTCCAGCCCCCAATTCACAGTTTGTTCTCCTGGCTCCAATTCTCCTTACAGACTCTAGTACCTGGTCCTTCGAATGTTTGGGAGTAGCCCGGGTTTCATACCAGGAGTGTACTCGTTCCGCAATGTCATTCTTTGGACAGAGATTCATAAGGTCCTTTTTTCTTTGTCGTCACTAAAGGCGATTTTGTCAGTGGGGCCACGGGCGAGGTCGTCCCACTTTGGCCGGTCACAGCCCGAGACACGAAGCTTTTGGTGTTTATAAGCGCCTATCTGGAGACTGCCACCAAGGGCATAAGTCGCTTCTTGAAGGTGTCGAGAAGTTGTAACGGAGACATGGTTACCCCTGGTTCATTCTTCAGCCTCCCCCACTCTAACCTGGTCCCTCAGGACAGTCTCATAGGGGGCGCGGTCCAACTTAATTATGTTATCGTTGGCGGGGCCTAGAGTGTAGACCTGAGGTGGGCAAACTTTATAAGCTAGAGGGCATAGGTGGGCGCGATAACCGATAAATCGATAATCGATAAATCCAAAATTATAATACAATATTGATTATTGCCTCTATATAGCGTTGTTTTATAATACCATAGTAAAAATATTTGAATACTGTTTCTTAGTTTCTTACATGGTGAGGCTCTCCTTCTTCTCTTTATAGGTTTTGAGGATCCTCCTCACAGCTTGGACCTACATATTTCTGACTCCAAGGCACGCGCGGCTCGCCCCTCTGCTAAACTGGAACCAAAAACTGAACTGAAATGATCGATTATCGCTAGTTTGGAACCAAAAGTATCAGCAATACCGATGAATCGATAACGGGGAAAAAAAATATCGGATAACCCGATATCGTTATCGCGATAACGCCCACCTCATGCTAGAGTGACACTTTTTGACTTTGGCGAAAGGTCGAGGGCCATAATCAATAAACCATAAAAATTGACGTCAAAATAACATATAAACTAATAGAATAAATACTATTTACAAATATTATATTTCTGACCTTTAGTTAAAAATTAAATATTTTAACATATTTGGTCACGGGCCATATTTTGAGCATTGGTCGGCCACCACTGTCCCGCGGGCCATACTTTGCCCAGGCCTAGTGTAGTCTGTAGGATCGAAGGCTTTCCATCTTACTCTCCAAAGCGGTTGGAGGGAGCAGAGGTCATCTAAGCTGGCCTTCAGGACAGTCTCACAGAAGGTGCCCCCCTTCCCTTTAATAGGCTGTGGGATCAAAGTTTTCTCTCGTAATCTCCCAAGTGGTCGGAGGGAGCAGATATGTCATCTGCTCCTGGAGAACAATTATCAACAAAAAATAACAACAACATTGTTCACACAACGGAGGCTTTTGACCAAGAACCATTAGCTCATGGCCCCATTTCCATCACCTCATTTGTTTTGGGCGAGTGTGGTGACGAGATGCTAGAAGTTGTGAAGATCCTGTTAGTGGTGATTACGTGATACGGTATTTGACTGCTTGGCGCGGAAAGATAAACGGTTAATCTGTCTTGGTGAATACATGTGTGCGCTTCCTTTCTTGTTAAACCACCGTGTGTATTGAATCTCACTCCATGTGCGAATGACCGCTCTCCAAGTTATGCGTGATTGACTGGAATGTAGTGTTTAGTAGAACATGAAGCAACATTGCTACAACATTCTGCTTTCTGTTTTGGCTTATAATAGTCTTACAAAATATCGATATTTCCGTCTTATTGGTTGGTAACTAACTTAAACAATCACATAATCCATCCCAGTGGATCGTCGTTACTTTCTAACATACTTTTTCCAAAATTCTTTCTTGGATTCCATTGGAGAAGGTCTTTACCTTCTCCATTGGTTCATTCATCTCCACGAGTTTAGATCTGAAAAAATAAAACTTTCATCATGAAATTGCATGTGTAGATGCAAAAGTGTACTGTATTTTATATTACCTACTGATCGTAAAGAATCCAAGTTACCAGATAATCATTCCTGCCGCAACTCGATAAAATGGACATAACCAATTTGAGGAGGAAATTGTTGCCGAACTTTTGCAGATAAAACTATTTAAATGGGACAAGCCAGTTTTGGCTAAGAACTGGATAATAGTCATAAATAGTTTATAAGGATCGTAAACGAGCCCTTTCAATAGGATAGGGACATAAACATTTCTGTCAGCCGTAGTACAAAGAGTGAAATTGTTTGGTGTAACTAACCCATATTCGCCCAAAATGGAGATAACCACTTTTGGTTAGGTTAGGTTATGTAGAATATGCATTCTAAAGACGCCTTGGTAATAGTACTATTTAAAATGCACACTGTACTTCTGGATGGCGTTTATCAATAGTTTCTATAGCAAATTGAATTCTAAACTTGAAAGATTCACGTTATGGATTTTGAACGGTGAATCGAAATGTTCAGAGTGCATATCATTGTTGCCCAATTGAGGTTCTTTCCTTAATAAAACGCAAAGTGTGGTTGTTTTGGTACCTATTACTATAACGTATTTGCGCCTTATGATAGGAATCTCAGTGGAGATCTGCAGTTTAACCTGAAATCTGATCCTTGGTTCGCTACAAGTTATTGCAGCGCAACCATCTCGATAATAATGCTGAACACCCGTCGAGGAAAAACTAAAGATTCAGAGCGCTTTCGTCTTTATTAACAAAATCTTTTTCGAGCGAAAATGACTTTGTTAATAAAGATAAAATCACTTGGAATGCTGTTTACCTTTTGCTTGGTGTCTAGACTAATAAATTGATATTGGATTTCATTAGCTTCTAATTCATTATTATCATTTTATTTTTAAAGTATTTCCTATTTGGACATGATACGCTCTTCTGGCCCCTCACAACCCCAATGCCATACAGAAGCTTTCGTCTCCATGTCTCTTAACACATTTTTATTCCCTTTATCATCACTTTCTTTACAGATCACCCATTACAAAGTTTCGGCGGGAGATCCCCTCTTTAGTTTTCGCCTTAAATTTAATTAGAAAAAACCCTCTGGAATGGTTCGTAAATGAGTAAATTTTAGTTTACTAAAGTTCAATACATAACAGTAATGAACGTCGTAGTATGCGGTTACCATAACAATGGTTATCCTCCCTTCCACTTCATTGGAAGTCTTCAAATACACTCTATAATAATATTTATGCTTTGAATTTAATCGTCAATTGTAACGTGCAGCTTGCCCCCGCGTGTCGGTGGAACCCACATGCACTGCTACAACAAAAGTGTAAGTTGAAATAAGCAATAGTTCTTTTAGGTATTTTAGGACTGTTAGATTGTTTTTTTAGATACACTCACTCGCTTACCGATTCATTTTGAGGTGGTTAACCTTTGCTACAGCAATTGCAAATGACACAGATTTTGTAGAAATTAATTTTGGTTGGTGAAATGAGATCGTGTCTATGAGTAGAGATGACATGAAAATGAATACGCAAAGGAGGTTATTTGCGAGGTTTTCATAATTTCAAAGCCCAAACCCAAATGGGGCATAGGGGCTCATTAAATCTATCGTACTCCAGAATCTAGGATCAATAAAGTTTATCAAGGGAACTTATAACTGGTTTGCTCATTCCTTCATTCAGCTGAGTAAATATAAAGATATTTATTGCACACTCACTAATGATAAGTTGCCTCTGAAATCAGTTCAATGCAGTCAGACAAGATGGTTGTCTACAATCCGTCTTTTTATCCTATTTATCTGTCTGCTTCTTCCCTATTCTTTTGACACCATAATTTAAATCTGAAGAGTGCCATAACATGCCTTATTGGCATAACCTGGCTCTCTTCGTAAAGGGAATCTCGTTTTGCAAGTACAAAATTGTGATCCTCAGTCGGACTGGATCCGGGCCTCTTGTGTATCCACCGGTATTTCCCCCGGTACCTTAATAGGCGGAGAAAGGCAGATTTAATACCCCTTAATTGGGTCTTAGCGGTTTCAGATTTCTTACTCACTTATTAAGGCTAATTGGATTAATGAGTAGATTTCTCAAATGAGGGTTGGATATTTTTAAATACCTCGATTGAGAGAAGGTGGATGAGGAGGAAGATACAACTCACGAGACGGGAAACAAATATTAGTATTAATCGGTCAAAATCTACCGTTTATTCACCAAATAGGATCAGCGCACATCAATGCTGCTAAAACTAGCCCTCGGCATTACTGGAAGTGGTGCGCGACAATTCCACCCATTAACTCCAATACGTATTGCACTCGCAAGGAAAAACTTTCGTGTGCGCATCTTCACAGGCCAGTGGCCTTTATACGGGCTTAGTCTCCTCATTAATAATATTAATTGAAATCACCCCCGTCGGCGTCCTTTGTCGCGCTCCCCTACAGGCTAGAGAATGCACATAAAGATCCGTATGAGAATTCATACTGAGGATACCAAAGAGTGGTCAGCAATTGTGCATGTGGGTGTGGGGGTGGGGGGGGGAGGTAATAGTGTCTATTTAATTTGACAACAGATTGCGAGTGTTTTAACCCACTGTGGCCCAAGGAGCAGCCACTCGTGCCACCTTCAAGTTAGTGTGGATGAGAAACCCAATCGGCAACGTTGCATAAATGGAAGGGTGGTTTGTTATGTATGTGAAGGAAGCAAGTGAAATAGAGCAGTGTTGTGATTATCTATGTTTTTTTAATGTGGATGAAGCTAACTGCGCGCATAGGTCAGACTCAGCGTCCCGCCGTGATTGGCTGTAACTACCTCATAGGGCCGGAATTTTTGTCTTCACGTTTGCAGGGATTCAAACCCGGTACCGAAGTATGTAAATCCTGCGCTTTATCTTATAGGCTACGAAAATACCGAGATAAGCACATGGAAGAGCAAAAGGGTGTTTATCGGAGGTTATCTGCACCAGATGGCTCTGATCCGAGTTGTTAGCACATCTTGGCGTTGATTGGGGGCCCTCAGCACAACCTGTCTCTGATCTGAGTTGTAAGCACATCCTGGCGCTGATATGGGTGTTCTCAACATACCCTGGCTTTGATCCGTATTCACAGCACAACATGGTGTTGATTGGAGGTCCTCAGCACAACCTGGCTGTGATCCGAGTTTTTAGCACAACTGGCCTATGATCCGAGATGTCAGCACATCCTGCCGCTGATGTGGATGTTCTCAGCACACCCTAGCTTTGATCCGAGTTGTCAGCACAACCTGGCGTTGATTGGGGGTCCTCAGCAAAAACTGTCTGTGATCCGAGTTCTCAGCACAATCTGTCTCTGTTCTGAATTGTTAACACATCGTGGCGCTGATCTGGATATTCTCAGCATACCCTAGCTCTGATCCGAGTTGTCAGCACAACTTGGCTTTGATTGGGGGTTCTCGGCCAAACCTGTCGGTGATCCGAGTTCTCAGCACAACCCGTCTGTGATCCTAGTTGTCATAACATCCTGGCGCTGATATGGGTGTTCTCAGCACACCCTGGCTCTGATCCGTGTTGACAGCACAACCTGGCGTTGATTGGGGGTCATCAGCACAACCTGGCGTTGATTTGGGGTCATCAGCACAACCTGGTTGTGATCCGAATTCTAAGCACAACGTGTCTCTGATCCGAGTTGTCAGCACATCCTGGCACTGAATTGGGTGTTCTCAGCACACACTGGCTTTGATACGTATTCACAGCGCAACCTGGTGTTGATTGGAAGTCCTCAGCACAACCTGGCTGTGATCCGAGTTCTCTGCACAACTAGTCTTTGATCCGAGATGCCAGCACATCCTGGCGCTGATCTGGGTGTTCTCATCACACCCTAGCTCTGATCCAAGTTCACAGCACAACCTGGTGTTGATTTGGAGTCCTCAACACAACCTGGCTGTTTTTCGAGTTCTCAGCACACACTGTCTCTGATCTGAGTCAGCACATCCTGGCACTGATCTGGGTGTTCTCAGCACACCCTGACTTTGATCTGAGTTCACAGCAGAAACTGGGGTTGATTAGGGGTCCTTAACACAACCTGGTTGTGATCCGATTTCTCAGTAAAACCGGTCTCTGATCCAAGTTCACAGCACAACCTAGTGTTGATTGGGGGTCCTCAACACAACCTGGCTGTGATTTGAGTTCTCAGCACACCTTGTCTCTGATCCGAGTTGTCAGCACATCCTGGCACTGATCTGGGTGTTCTCAGCACACCCTGACTTTGATCTGAGTTCACAGCAGAAACTGGGGTTGATTGGGGGTCCTCAGCACAACCTGGCTGTGATCCGAGTTCTCAGTAAAACTGGTTTCTGATTCGAGTTCACAGCACAACCTAGCGTTGATTGGGTGTCCTCAGCACAACCTGGCTGTGATCCGAGTTCTCAGCACATCCTGGCGCCTATATGGGTGTTCTCAGCCCATCCAGGCTCTGATCCGAATTGATTGGGAGTCCTCAGCACAACTTGGCTATGATCCGAGTTCTCAGCACAACTGATCTCTGATCCGAGTTGTAAGCACATTCTGCTGCTGATCTGGGGATTCTCAGCACAACCTGGCTCTGATCTGAGTTCACAACACAACCTGGCTGTGATCTGACCTTCTAAGTACTGTTTAAGTCTCACGCTCTTCGTTGCCTCTTTAAATCTCGTTCATTTTTAATTTTCCTCTCTCCCGCCCCCTTTCTTCTCATTGCGCTTGGTTCTGTTACTTCGTGCTGTGCTTCTTTTCTTTATACCACCTCAGCAAATCTGTCATCCTAGCTTCCCTTGCATTCCGAATAGTATTTTTTATCGAATTCTCAGGTATATTCCTTCAGCATGAACCCCCTAATCCCTCTATGTCCTTCACGAACCTCTTTTGACAAAGATAATGAATAATGAGCTCGTTAGTTTCTTTTATTTACATATAATGATTTTAATAGAGGGTTTAGCCTACTATTACGTAAATAAGACCAGGAAAGATCCCCCCCCCCTTCAAAACGAACCCCAAAGGGTTGATATGTCTCTGCATAGACACATTACTCATTTAGAGGTTTAGCTATGGTTATGATTATGCAATAAAGTGATACACGTAGGAAAAATGAAATATTACGGGAAAGTGGCGTTTAGTTTAATGCCTGGGACTCTTCAGGTTTTACTCAGGAATCAGAACACCAGTTAATTTTATGAAATGAGAGAATGAGGGAGAGCCAGAAGAGGTGTGTGTGGGGGGGAGGGGGGGTCAAATCGTGCATTTTATTAGCCTGGTTGATTCCGTATTATTTTTCCCCTCAAAAAGATTTAGGTATCGGGTTTTTGTAAATATTTGGGGGTTCGATTGCGTGCTTTCGGTCGGAAGATTTAGGGTTGAGGAGGTTTCCCATAGTCTTTTTCTGCCCATCGCTTTAGACACATAATAAATGCCACCATGGGTAAAATATGAGTACAAGATGCCATTAAACGAGCATAATGGAAACACACGCATACACCTACCCATACAAGCAAACATACGAGGCCACACATGAGGATAGATACTGATACCTTGGGTGGCCACGGTGGACTACAATCCTTTTTTCGATGCGCGGATGAAGACACTTTGGTCGGAATCCGTTTGTCTGCCCGGGAATGAAGAGCGCTAATATGGGGGAAAGCATGCATAATTCATCGGATCCCCCTCCTGGCGAAAGAAGAACCTTCTTCACGGCCTCTGTCCGTTAATTTAATACACGTCAAGGGCTGTCTTTCACGCGCCATCCCCTGTCAATCAAGAGACGAGTGCTTTTCTCATAGCGCCTCACCCGTCAGCCACACACCCCTAGGTGACGCTTTGCTTCTCCCCTTCGTTAGTTCTGCTTCCTGAGGTTATTAATAAACAGTTTTTTTTACCCTTTGTGTGGAAGTTTCGTGGCTGGGAGAGTTTTTTTTCACGGGGTGTTCGGGAGATAGCTGCAATCGAGTATCGATCTAAAACGAAGGATGGGTAACCCTCAGAGTCTTATCAATATTTACTCTTTCTCTGGATATGGATGGATTTCTTTGAAGGTATTTGTTCTTTTGTGGCTCTCTGGAAGGAGGTGTAGGGGCCACTGTATCAATATGTGTCATTCAAGGTGTGAGGTTTGTGTCTTATTTGCTTCCTTCTTATTTATCATGATACGCACATTCCTAATCGCTTACACAGGGTTGGAAAGAAGGTGATATGTTTTATACCCTGTTTATCCATCTTTTGGGTTAAGTGTAGTGTGGGTGTGAATTATTTTTATTTATTAAAAAGTAAGAAAGAAAACGGTAGTATCTCCAACGTTCCTAGTGATGAAGGTGGGGTAAGGAAATGTATTGATAGTAAATAACCCGATTGTATATAAGAGGAGATTACACAAGGTACTAGGCACATGGAGGACACGCAATTTCCTGAACCTTGGTTTATTCTACAACTAAGCAGCCACCCCGCTGGGTGACGTGTAAGCAACATCGATCGTTGTAAAGTAACATTTTGTTACACATAAGCCTTTAATGGAACATAAGACAAAATGAGCTCATTAATTTATTTATTACACAATATTTAATGATTATAAAGAAGTAGTCTTCAGCGTGATAAGTTTCGTGCAATAAGAATTTATTGGTTAAATCTAAACATCCTTGAATTCAATTTGAGGCATAACCTCCTTTCTACCTCCACATGGGCCAATTTGTGTTCTTCTGATTGTTCAAAACGAATTGCTTTGACAACTGCACCATAGATACAGCCTTCCACCCTCCCCATAATGAAGTGCGAATACTCCATACTGCGAAAGTGATGGTTTAAATATCCATGTAGTATTTTTTAGGACAGTTAGATAACATTTTTGATTCAGTCAATTGCTTGATGTTGACGCAGAGCCTTCCTTATATATGACCAGTGAAGTGGGAGGGGCTAACTATAGCTATGGCAACCAATCTGTTCAGTATTTTAATATTGCAAAAAAGATGTTCACAATGTAAAATTAGACTATTTCAGCAACATCCCTTACCCTTCCTTATGGTTGCTGGGGATTCGTTCTAATTTAGCACACTTTTCTGTTACTTCTGAGTATCCTTGCTTGAAAATTCCTCGTTGGTTGCTACTAAAGCAAGATCGTAAAATTAAAGTTGAGTACCTGTGCTCATGTTACAAACTTGTTCATGGAAGCTTTCAAATTACTATCCCTGTCTCAGCATCTAGAGTGAATGAAGTTGATTGTAACAAGCTTCCTCCGTATCATCATTAATTTTACTCTATTTTTTATTCCGCCCTTTCTGATGCGTCGAATTACCCTACCAGGATGTGAAAGATGGCGTTAAGCGTGTAAAATAAGCTTTAGATATGCGAACATGAAATCTTGATTATAGCACAAGGGGCAGGTTTCCAGGAAAAGGGGGACGGGGAAACTACTTAATTGCTATACACTTTTATACATTTTTTCATTCATTATCAATGCCTTTAGGAATGAAAATCCACCCGGGTCAATATCGTGGGGAAAGATGTAAAAGGGGAAAGACTTTTTGTCTGATTGTTATTGTTACTTAAAACCAAGAAGCGAAAACCAACGAGGCATCTACGCCAGATAACTTGTTAGGAGAGATCTGTAAAGAAAGTGTTGAAGAGGGGAGAAGTGAAAATGTATGGAAGATATATGGGTGCAGATCTACCTAGGGGCTTTGTAGAATGGTGAGACACAATCCTCCAAATGTCACCTGCATCATGGTTGCCCATGCTACACCTGACGTCGCTTTTCGCAGCCTCTTTATGTGAAAGATGGATCAAAGTGTGAAACAGAGTAAAGATAAAAATAAGAAAAATGATATTAATGATTCAAGAAGATCGCTGATGAAAAGGACTACATTCGCTAATTTAGAAAAGAAAGGAAGTTTGTGACCAACGAAAGCATTTTCCCATTGGAGAAAGTAAGAGGAGAGACAGATTTAAATAAAGGTTATTATATAAGAAGCTGTTAAAAAGAATGATAGAGATATGCTAACAAACACTGTCAACCCTAAGGAACGTTTGGTTATACAAACGCATTCTAATTATGTAATATGATATTTCTTTTTAACACAGTAAGGTGGAAATTTTTTTGATTGCTCATTCAAGTGGCTGCAGCTCGCGTGAATGGAGAGCTTGGAGGTGGAGGGTGGAAGCTGGCACTTGGCGTAGAGCGACGGTTAGAGCGAGTGTCGACGCGATGAAAACACAATCTATTATTCGTATCGTACGTACGTATCGTGTATAGAAAGGGCAGAGAGGGACCGCTGTATGTGCTAGTGGCAGTCAGGTAGTCAGAGAGGAGAGTTGCGGAAAACATTTAAGAAAAGACAGCGAGAGTTGGTAGGTCGGTGGCTATACACCGATGTGTTGTGTTGTTGTGGGAGCGTTGGTTATGTGGGTTTCGACTGGACGAGGGTTGGAGGTAGGTCAGGAGGGCGAGGCTGACTGCTTAGTTGGAAACGCGTTATTCATGATGCCTACTGGTTTATGCGAAGAATGGTACGGGTGGCGGGTGTTCGTGGGCCACGGGATATCGCGGCGCCATCGCGTACCTTCTTACGTGTAGCGAGGTGTATAGTGGGTCTGTGGTGAGTTTGTCGAGTTGTTTTATGAGTCTGGTGTGAGCGTAAGTGTTGAGAGGAGCTAGTTTATTGTTGTTATGTAGTGCGTCCATTCTCGAGTACCGCGGCGAACAGCAAGCGCGCTTCAGAGCAGAGTTCTGAATGCGCTGAGCCTTTCACTTCCACGTGTGTTTGATTAGATTTGTAGGTTGTGCATGAAGTGGTCTCTAGCGCCGTCTAGTATTATTTGTGCGTGGAGCGCGATTTCTTTTAGGGCCCGGCCGCTGACGAGAATGGTCTCGTCATCGGCGTAGGCCACTATGTAAGTGTGAACACAGTTTTCTGGTAGGCGTGGGGTGTCATTTGTGAACATGATGTAGAGTGTGGGTGCAAGTACGCTTCCTTAGAGAACGCCTGAGCGTGGTGTGAAGGATCGTGATAAGGTGTTGTTATATTTAATGTGGCAGCTCCGTTCAGTGAGGTAGTGCGAGAGGAGCCTTCTGGTGCAGAGAGGTAACTCCGTGTTGTTGGCGAGTTTCCAACTGAGTCCCTCGGGCCAGACCTTGTCGAAGGCCTTCTCCACGTCCTTACTGAAGGAGAGAGTCTTTTGGTGTATCTGTCGTTTCTTTGGTATTCTGTCGTGAACGATGGTCACGGCTAACTAAGTGGACCCGCCTCTCCTGAACCCGTATTGATGGGGGGGATAACCAGTCCCTCTCTTCCAGGAACTCCCGTAGGCGGCAGTTGACCATACGTTCAAGTATTTTGCCTAGGTGCTCTAATAGAGCAATAGGCCTGTAATTGTTTGGGTCTTTCGGGTTTTTGTAGTGTTTATGTAGGAGTATGTTGTGAGAGACTTTGAATATTTTGGGGAAGTGGCCTGAGGCTAGTGAGACATTGAATAGGTGTGTGAGTGTTGGGTATATGTTTGCGGGGAGGTTGTGTATGAGTGTTGCTGGTAGGCCGGAGGGGCTGGGGGCGCGTTTTGGTGTTGTTTTAATGTAGTGTTTTGTTTCCTCGACGGTGATTGGAGTGGTTAGTGTGGACGTATAGTCGAACACCTCCATTCGTATCAGGGGGGCAGGCCTTAGCTCGTGAGCGTGAGCCCGACACCACTCCTGGATTTCCTGGAAGTACTCCTGCGCTTGTGGTTTTGGTGGGTTGTGTGTGTGTACCGTGTCCCATTGGGACCTAAATGCGTCAAGGATGGCGTTAGTGTCTGTGAGTGTGTGGTTGTTTATTTGGAGAGTGATCGGTTTGCATGGTTCGGTGCCCAGCATCCTTTTTACGTGCCGCCAGAAGAAGGAAGGGTCCGTGCAACGGGTGGCGTCCGCAATGTGGACGACCTCTCGCCACTGCCGGTTCCTGTCTAGAGGCGCGCACTGTAGGATGCGGGCACGAAGGTGATTTATGTTGTGTTGTCGTGGGCCTCTGGTGTAGTGGTTATTGTACTGTGTGATGAATCTCTGAGTGTGTATTGAGAATGTGAAGTGTTTTATGCAGGTATAGTTTTTTGTGATGAGTGTAGATTTCGTGCAGGGGTGATGATGTCTAGAAGTGAGCACCAGTGGTGGTCTATTAGTTCTGGATTGGTGTCCTCCAGGTCGAGGTTATGTGGTGTATTTGTGGTTATGTGACTCCTGAATTCTTCCCAGTTCGTGTTTTTTTAGTCGTATAGAGGTGATGTAGGGATGAGTATGGGAGATTTGGATATTAAAGGCATATCAGTATGTGGTCAGATAGTACGTGGGGACCGGGTGACATGTGAGTGTAGAAACGTGTGGCATGGTCGTTGCGGAAGACCACGTCAGGGGATGTGGAGCCTCCGTGCGGACCGAAGAACGTGGGGAAGGCTGAGCCGATATGCTCGCAGCGGTAACGCCGCAAGGCACCGGCCAAGTAACTTCCCGCATCGTTTATGTTGTTAGAAAGGAGTGTAGGGTGGAAAGCGTTGAGGTCCCCCACGAAGAAGATAGGAAGGTTATAGTTTGATAAGGCCCGGAGTGGGACTTCTAAGTTTAGCTGTAGTCGTGGTGGTCTGTAGTGAGTGGCCACTATTATGGGGCCGGAGCTTGTTTCTAACTTGAAGGCTAGAAAGGAGGTGCTATGTGTGTTGATGAGGGAATGGTGTACGTTGCGCTTTACTAGGATCGCTGAACCTAGGTGCCGCGCCTGTTAAGATAAGTAGGCGTGATAGCCTGAAATGCGAAGTCTAGTGTTGGGAGGATGTAGGATGGTGGAGTTCAGGAGTACTATGTCGGGTCTTTGTGTGTTAAGCACCCAGTTGGCGACAGTAGGACGAATACCGTGCCAGCTGCGTACGTTTAATTGTATTAGGTTAAGTCGACCTATTGTCGCGGCCGAATTGCGCGGCAGGCTGACTTGCCTGGTACCGTCCCCTTCTCCTTAGTGATTGCCCAGGAGGTGTGAGGAGCGAGTACCTTTACACGTGTAGACTGTTGTTTTGTGGGGTTCGCGGCGGTGTTGTTGGGTGGGGGAGCCTTTGTGGAGGGAGGAGTGTGTTCTGTGTGGGGGGGGGGGGGGCAGGTGACGAGGTAGTGGTCTTGGAGGAGGTAGAGTCTTGGTGGGGGAAGATGGGGCGGAGGTGGGAGGCGTAGAGCTGGGAGATGAGGGGCTAGAGGTGGTTGGCGAGGTACAGATTATGGACATAAGTCGGCTGGCTGAAAACTTAATTATTGTTTAAGGGTAAAATGTCCTTGCATCTATGCAATGCTTACCTACGAACAACATTATATATTAAATAAATCAACCGAATTTCCGTAGCTATAGAAACCACAGCCAACACATACGGTTAAATAACTCAACCGAATTCCTGTAGCTATAAAGACGTATAGCGTTAAATGAAACAGCCAAATTCCCATAGCCATAGAAACTACACCGTACGCATACTGTTAAATGAATCAACCGAATTTCCTTTCCTACATACTTCATAATTACAAGAATAGCTTCGTTCATTCACCAGAAAAACTTTGTATACAATCCTCTGTTTAAGATGCGTCATAGTGATGCTATTCTGATCCAATCTTTGGCAAAACTACATCGAAAAGAATCATGCTGCTTCTTTCGCTATTAATTCTGTAATCAAAAATAAGATGGCAAATGCGATTTTTAAGATATTTAAATTATTTTTCAACTAATAATGTCTTTGTTTTGTTTTTATCTTTGTTTTGAATATACTTATTTAATCTGTTTGAGAGCATCTCATTGTGTACCTGCTGGAAGCTGAAATATGAAGGGTTGTGGTGGCGATGTCCTAGCTTGCTGCTACCATGGGAAAACTGAAATTGAAAATTAAAGTTAAGTTGCATCTGCCATTCTGAATCACAGTTTTTTCTAAGGCGCTCGGGTAGAGTGGATCGCATCCAGATGAAACTTAGAACCTCAGGAACCATATATCATGCAATATTTTTATATTCCTTCTGCACAGACTCATAGAACACTCGTTAAAGGAGAATAAAATTAACCACATACAATAAGACATAAGCTATAAGGGACAACGAATTGATGATAACAATTACAACTCGAACACTTAGCCCAACTTTAACTCCTTCCCAGGAAATTTTCTTCAAGTGTTTCAAAGTACTTTTTTGCTTTAAAAAAATACTATTTATTATTTATTATGAAAAAAATTCTCATCCCTACCTTCATCAGATTGATCAAGTTGCAAATGTTGATCACCCTCAATATATGTTTTCTTCTCTGCTGATATTAAGTAAAGATGACTAAAACTCGTATGTGCCAGACGTATAAATATGATTAAAACACGTTTCTGCTAGAAGTATATACATAGTTAAAATGCGTTTTCCTCAGACGTATAAACATGACGTTGAAGCACGTTCTTGCCACCAGATGTATAAACATACCTAAAAGGCATTTCTGCCAGACATATAAACATTGGTAAAACGCGTTTCTATCAGAAATATAGACATGACTACAACGCGTTTCTGTCAGAAGTATAGACTTGACTAAAATGCCATTATGCCAGATGTGTAGCCATGAGTGAAACGCGTTTCTGCCAGACGTCTTAACATAAATAAAATGAGTTTATACAAGACGCATAAACATTAGTAAAATGCGTTTCTACAAGACGTATGAACATGAATAAAACGGATTTTTGCCAGCGTATAAACAGGTTAAAACGTGTTTCAGCCAGACGTATAAACTTGATTAAAACGTGTTTCAGCCAATCGTATAAACATGAATAAAACGCGTTTGTGCCACACGTATAGACAATAGTAAAACGTGTTTCTGCCACACGTATACATAAGTAAAACGCGTTTCTGCCACAAGTATAGACATGAGTAAAACGCTTTTCTGTCAGACGTATAAACATAGCTGAAATTCGTTTCTTCCAGACGTATAGACACAACTACAACACGTTTCTCCCAGACGTATAAAAATGAATAAATGCATTTCTGCCAGACCTATAAAAATGACCATATAACTTGTATTCAACTCAGAATGACACCTCAAGCAAGGAGAAACACGAGATATCTTGGACAGTGACAATTTTTCCCCCACCCCCGAGATATCTCGTGTTATACTGTCAAAGGGAACGAAAATTAAAAACGACACATTTCGTGTTCACCTGAGAAGGAGTTAAAGAAAGAAAATCCCTGTAGAATTTCTGTAGGCTTATAGCTTAGTTTCTAGCATGGCTCTCCGCAAGATGGTGTTCCGTGCAGGATGTTACACGTGGTACATGGAAGAGAGCCACGCTCTTCTGGCTCCAATGAGCCAGGAAGTCTCAAACTAGATTGAGACTACCTGTGCTTTATTCTTTATAGACATTTCCATTTTATCATTTTTACGACACTTTTTTTTTAAATGCTTCTTCTCACTCATAACTAGCGGATAATAATATTATTATCGTAACATCCACCCAAGGGTATTTAACAAGTTCATGCTATTATTATACAAGTCCCCATAAAAGACTGTCAGATGTAGTGTGGTACCCAAGCTCAAGCCGACATTTGTAGGATTACCTGCCCTCATGGCCTCAGCCTCCGCAAGGGGATTATACTTGTATTGTAGATGTTATACCCGATTTGGAGAGTGGGGTTATTAAACCCCCTATGGCAGGTTTTGTCACCGAGTACAACTACACCTATCGATACAAACATCGTCGCAAAGTTTGGGATCTCGACCGTACAACAATATCGACTCAAACCTTGCCCTAAAGGCCGTGATTTGGGATTTTACAACACCAATTTGTTACAAATTTATCCCCTTAATGTTGTATGATGACTGTGTAAATATCATAATCTTTACGAGCCTTATCCTTTTGTCCTCTATTTTAAATGTATACAACACCAATATAGATACAAAACATCTCAAATGATTGTATCATGACTAGAATTGAGAAAAACAATATCAAAACATGCTTTTTCCTAAAGGCTTGTAGTTTGATTGCATAATAAGAGCTACAAACCTTATAAAATCTTGTAGTTCGATTGTTTACCCCCCAAAGTCGTGAGAAACTATATTTTAAAGGCTTGTAATATGACTATGTACATCATCATAGGCTGCTTTTTGACTGGAAAACGCAAGCATCGATACAAGCCTTAACTTAAAGTGGTGGAATTTTACTATGTCTGACACCCAATTTTTTACCAGGCTTACCTTAAGGCTTGTATTTCGACTGTATACAATACGAATATCGATATCATCTTTGTCTTAAAGGTTTGTATTTTGAATGTCTCCACAAGAAAAATAGATACAAACCTTATCCTTTTTAAGGCTTATATTTTAAGTATATAATACTAGCATGGATAAAAGTCGTTCCATAAAGGCAAGCATTTTCAACTTGTACGACAGTGTTATCGATAGAAGGCATATCCTAAAGCTTGTATTTATATTCGGCACAACAAAATAGTTACAAGGTTTGTTCTTAAAGCTTAGATTTAGACTTTATAACACTGCTACCAAAACAAGCCCTATTTTATTTTGCATTTTGAATGTACAACGCTAATGCCGATACAAAAGTTATCGAAAAAGCTTGTATTTTGGGGGGGTACAATTCCAATATGGATACAACAAGCCTCATCCGATGCTCCTATTAGTTTTGTCACTTTAGGAATACGAAAACGATCCTCTTGTTTTTTACCAGCCACATGCAAATATGAGTACACTTCTGTCCCACATTGGCAAGATTCAATATTCCCTTGCCAGCATCAATTGACAAGGGAAATGTTTCCATTTTTGAGGGTTCTTTATCCAACAGATCCAATATTCGCTTTAGGATTTGTGTTAACATTTCAATTTCTAAAACTTTGGCCGGATTCGAAAATTTCCAAAAGTTTTCAGATTTTGATTGATTTCAATTAGCAGTTTTGCGTTTTTCCAGTTATATTTTTGTATAATAACTTTTGAGTGTGTCGAGGATATATTATATATACACACATACAAGGCCTATCCTAAAGGCTAAACTATATGTAATAAAATCATACCCATCAAAATATTATGAGAACTCGAACCTGTGAGCCTAAGCAGTCCTTACTTCTCTAACCATTGTACTATAATCTCTATCTCCATTTGAGAGACTAGCCTGCACTCCTTTGCTTAAAAGAAATCTCTCGCAGTAGCTTGGGAGGGGGGGGGGGGGCAGGTTAACTCAGGGACTAAAAGGGCGGCCTGAGCATCGATCGGGAATCGTTCGAGGGCACTTGTTCAAAACCTTCGCATTTCCTTGAAGGTTATAGTTTTGTTTAAATGTACATTTATCGCCCTATTTCATCCTTTGCTGGGTCTATACAGTCGCGGGCACAATAGAAGTGCAAAAAAAGATGACCCGAACGAGAGCACCACTTTCTCTTGGGGGCACCGAGGTCTGGAGGGCTTGCTGCTACGGCACTTACCCCCTTGCGGGGGCCATCTAAAACTGCCTTCCCTGAATGTCCAAAAATATAATAGGCCCGGATTGGATCCATAAGCGACCCGAGTCCATTAACAGCCCAATATAACATCGAAGATCATCAAAGCCAGCATTTGGTCGCATAAGCCAGGGGTTCTCAAACCTTTGGTGCTCTGGAGCCCTTGAAGAGGTCGAACATTGTTCGCGGAGCCCCCACAATAAATTTATACTTAAAAATGTTTCAAATTCGGGTTTAATTGAAGTAACTTGCAAGATTATGTCATCTTGTGCATTTAGCCGGTTTCTGTATTTAGTGAGAATGTTTTCTCGCACAGATAGTTCCTCGAAAATCTCACTAAAACTTTTAGAACTTGAACCGAAATTTCTGGAAATTCTTCGCTCAAGATAATCTAAAACTTTGTTAGTTTAGTTTCTTTAAATTTACTTTTCAATTCAAAGTTTACTGAAATATTAATCAGCGGTTCTTTTTCTTTTAAAGACAAGGATTCTATGTAAGGACAATCAAGAAATGGGTTCTGAATCCAGAGAAAGGTATCAGTGTCTGAAACAAACTACTGTCCAACTAATTCAGCTAAAACAGATGCTGTGATATGGAAGCTTTTATATTCTCCTGCAAAACAAGCTTGTTGGAAAGAAGATATTCGCATAAATTTTCAAAGCATTCATATTTTCCATCAAGAATACATTCTTTCCACAGATTTATTTTCCGTTGGGGTGCGAGGATCTTCCCCTGAACTTTGAAATATGTAACCTTGTTGCCTTGTAATGAAATATTTGTTTCATCAAATATATGCCAATCTTTAAATAAAAGATTCATCTTTTAATTTAAAAGATATTTTGTGCTTCTGATCAGATAAAAGGTTGTAAACTTCATGATGCAACTCATAAAATCTTGCCAACACCTTCCCTCTTGAAAGCCACCGAACTTCAGTATCTAACAATAACGCTTTGTGAGTCTTTCCCATATCTTCACACAATAAGGTAAAAATTCTGGAATTAAGTGGCCTAGATTTAATAAAGTTAGCAATTTTTGTTACATTATCCAGCACTTCAGTTAAATCAGGAGGCATTCGCTTAACTGTGAGAGCCTGACGATGTAACAAGCAGCTCCATCTGTCATCTGTACATACACTCGAACAGTTTTTCCATGATATATTTTAATAATAAAAAATGACTCGCGGAGACCTTTGAGCCCCTGGCATAAGCCACCTGAGCGTATGACGATAGACCTACAGACTATAAACAATCATCTTAAAAAGACTAAGGATAGCTACCTATAATTGACTCATTAAAAAGTATCTCACGTAGTTTCCCAAATTAGTCATATCACAGTTTTCAAAATGTTTCGGAGAAAAGTTAGTTAATTACGGTATAATTATCTATATATGTTTAAAAATCCTTGCATAGGCTTGCATGGTGTCGCTAGGCACTATACTGTGATACCAAGCAATATTTTTTTTCAAACGTTAGATTGGAAAATTAATTATAGGGATAAAAAATAGCCAAGTGATAATGCAAATATTTTGTAATATCCAGGATTAAAAATAGAATAAGTATAAAAAATATATATAAAGCTAAACTGGAAAAGGCAACCTTTGGGGAAAATTGTAAGAACTGCCTAAAATTCTTAAAAAAAGGTAAAAGGTAATTAAATTTAATTGATTTTATTGATAAATATCCTAGCTAGTTTATTTATTACAAAATATACCCATAACACTCCATCTATCATCAAATAATAATATATTCAATTATCACTGAACGAAATTCAACGTAAATTGAGACTTGACTAATTGTACCAACGTACGATTTATTACAAGACTGAGAACGAGGCTGAGAATATTTTTTAATTATTGGGATTTATATTTTTTATATGAAAGTAAATCTTTAATTGTTCAAAATAAATGATCACTATATATAAAATTTTTAAAAAATCTTTTGCAGGAAATTCTTTTTAGTTGAAAAAGAATTTGGGGCGGTATTAAATATTATTTTATAAGCATTTTTTCTGTAAATTTCAAATAATCATTTGACTTTTCAAAATACCGATAAATATCCAGTGCAAAAAAATAATAAACCACAATATTTGAATCCGATTTATTTACAAACAGAACTAGTTTCAGTTTTTGGTCTTATCAACTGTATAATGAAATGTTAGACGTGCGACTCCAGTATATAAAGGTGAAAAATAAGACAACAAAATGAAAACAGAGGAAATAAAATGAAAGATATAATATATGTGTGATTCGAGAGACAACTTTTAATCCCAGCGAACGACCGATTTTGGAGGTTTGTAATCGGTTGCTCGCCGGGATTAAAAGTTGCCTCTGGATTCGCACATATATTTATATCTTTTCATTTTATTCATCTGTTTTCATTTTGTCTAGTCTTATTTTTCGCCTTTATATAGTGGAGTCGTACGTCTTACATTTCATTATACGACTGCTTTGGTTGCCTGAGTAAGTCTACTGTATCGCTGTGACAAATCCTTATTCGAAATTTTTGAAAAGTGAATTTTCTGCGATAATAAAAGTGAAACTGTGTGACTCGCTTTGAGTAGTGAAAAGAAAAGTTGGGTAAAGCGAAAAAGCTCGATACGTTCGAAAAGTGGACGACTGGCCTTCTTCGATTTAAGAAGGTGATGAAGGGTGAATCTTCACTCCTTCGTGGAGGCAAGGACAAAAGCCTCAACTGGCTCACCCGCAAGCCAGAAGGAAGGAGAAATATTAAGGTAAAGTTTTATCAAAGTACTTGGACCTTGGCCCTTAGTTCTCTCTCCACTCCTCCCTTTTTCAAAACCGTCTCTCTGGGTATACATATTTACATTTATCAAAATTTGATCACCTAACTTACGATAGGATGCAGGAGAAATGAGGGAGACTCTCCACATCACTCTCCGGGTCCTCTTCGAGGGCCCAAAACCAGACAGAGGCAAAGTATTTGAAAAAATATACGGAAGTTTACGCATCGCACTAGTCAGACTCATCGACACACAAAATGGATACTCTGCTATTTGACCTCAAGCAAATCAGTTGAATGCCTTAAGACACTCAATCTGAAACCGACTACACCGCCACAAATTAGAACGCACCGTAGTGTAATCTGCCGGCGCCTCGAGTCCTGGGTCGGAAGCCAATCGGCAGAGGACATACAAGACGAAATGGAACGGAACCACCCTTGGGCAAAAGTAGCTGAGGTCATAAAATTCAAAAACTACACGCACGTGTTTAAAGTTGTTTTCGAGTACACGGTTATGGCTCAAAAGGCTAAGGACAATGGTCTACTTCTCTTCAACGTAAGAGTCTTCCCAGAACAGATGGAACGTAAAGAATTTGTCGACTTGCAAATGTGCTTGCGGCGCTACAAGTACGGCAAACACACCATTTCCAACTGCCCTGAGAAAGACATTACGTTATGCTCGATCTGTGCTGGTCGCGACTATTTTTGGCGCGACTGTAAGAATAACTCTCCCAAATGCCTAAATTGTGAAGGCCCCCACCGGACTATGTCCATGGCATGCCAGATCAGGAAACAAGAGATCCAAAAGCAAACCCAGTAAAAACGCGAAACGGAGGAAAAGAAGGCCAATTCCACTTATGCAAAAGTAGCCAAAGTCGCGATTGCTGAGACAAACAACCAAAAGACATTCTTTCACATAGAAAATGAACACTCTACGAAAATAATGTGCTGCATTTATTATGCACACATAGCCAACATAACACGCCCAGGTACTTTTGCCACCGAGGTCAACTGCATGCTCGTAAAGAACCGCCTGCAGAAGATGTGGTTCCCGGACAACCCTCCTTCAGAAGAGGTTATGCGAATAAGCGTAGCCCCTCAGTGCCAAGAAACGTGTCAAAAGGTACCCGCACCGAAAAATACAGCCAGCACACGCGATCCACGTTTAAACAAACCCAAAACAAGACAAACAGCAAAACAAGCGCCTCTTACACTCCCAAAAGAAACCACCGTTACAACCAAAACGCAAATCCAGACACCAAACAAGGAAGCAGTGCGACCCAAGGAGACCAGGTCTCCACGGTCGAAAAAACATCAAAAACTCGTGGACCAAGGTCAACCTCCTCATCACGAGGCAGGGAACACCAACTTAAATATCATGAGAGAGGTTTCAATCTCAAACTATATGCCCCCGAATCGGTGCCCTTCCCAACCGAAATCGATTCCCGCGAAGTATCGAAGGGTCTTAGGACCGGAAGATACAAGTGGCAATGCCCATATGAGGTTTCAGAGCGGCAGGTTGAGGAGGCTCTCACCCAAAATATGATTAAATTGACCACTGACTGCTTCTACACGATTACGAATACGGAATACAGAAAAAAGAAACGGCAGGGAGCGCACCCCGCCCAGTACACCTCATGGGGCTAAAGTAGATCGCGAATAAGCGTCTACTTTAATCCCACACACTAAAAGACCCAACATTACACAAAATGACCAACAGACTTACGATTGTACAAATGAATGTCGATGGGTGGGACGGAAAAGGTTCCATCTATGGCAATATTATGCAACAAAGTGCCCCTGACATTATACTTATCTCCGAACACGGACTGACCGCGCAAAAACAATTAAAAATATTTCAATACGACGTCATTAGTAAGAATCATAGCCAGGAACGGAAGGACGGCTGCGCAATAGCCGTCAAAAAAGGACTAAAATACAAAAAACTACCCGACTTAGATAAATCATACCTTGCCATTGAGGTAGGGGGGCTTGTCATGGCTACGGGGTACCAACCCCCAAGACGCGGCTATGTGCCCATGCACAACCTTCTGCAGGTTTTCAGCCATAAGAAAAATGTAATATTTGCTGGAGATCTGAATGCAAGGTGTGCAGTGGCAGGGTATACCTCCTACAACAATGCAGGCAAAAACATTGAAGTACTACTTGACAGACAATAAGTGACAAGGATCGGACCAGAATTTCCGACATACATAACGGGAAGAGCAGCAACAAAACCTGATGTAGTCCTATCTAGTATCAGTTTTCCATACAACTACTACATTGAACCGGGCCCCATCATTCCGAGTGACCACCAGGCTATCAAAATTACAGTAGGAGTAAATCCCATTCAAATAGCAATCCCAGAACGCAAAAGCTATAAGCAGGCGGACTGGGGAAGCTACAGAAATTACCTTCTAAATTATATCCCAGACCCTTTATTTGATGCCAATTTAGAAGAGATAGATGAAGAGGTGGATAGAATCACTGACTACTTAATTAAAGCCGATGAAAATAGTATTCCAAATATTAAATATAAAACCCTTCCAGCTCCCCATTGGACCCCTCCCATGAAAGCCCTCGCCCAAGAATATAAGGACCTGTCCAATGTAGTAGCGCTGATAGGCCCCAACCACAATGCCTACAGAAGAATAAGACAGATTAAAGACGAACTCCAGACACTAATTACGGACCACCAAATACTTATATGGAACAGACTAATAGAAAGACTCGACATAAAAAGAGACTCACACACATTCTGGCAGACATTTAAACGTTTAAAAGGGAGACCTCCACAAAAAAGAATTACACTCATAAACAACGGTAAAGAAATTGACGAGACTGAGGAGATTGAGGAAATGTTTAGGATTTTCTGGTCCTCAATCTTCAAAATTACCCCAGAAGAAAATGACAATTACGACCTCGAATTCGAGACTGACATAATCCAACAGCTAAAGACACAGATACACAGAACCTCTCCTCATCATTATGTGTCGCAGGAAAGAGCGATGTAGGGCTATGCTAGTAAAATAACTGCCTTAGAAATCTCCGTTGCTCTAAAATCCTTTCGCCAAAGAGCACCGGGTACCACGGGGCTGACCAAGGAGAATTTTATCAAGGCCCCGCCTAACGTTTGGAGTGGGATACTTAACATCATGAACGCCGCTCTGAACACGGGCTACTTTCCCGATCAGTGGAAAGTGGCAAAGATGATTTTCATCCCAAAATCGGGAAAGCCCCCGGAGTGCCCTGCCAGCTTTCGGCCGATATCTCTCGTAGAATTTGCTGGCAAAGTCTTCGAGAAGATATTGGCTAATAGAGTCAACTCTTTTCTCGACGAAGTCAACTTGCATAACGAGCAGCAACACGGCTTCAAAAGGAAAAAAGGGACTGATACGGCACTAGCCGTTATCACCGAAAAGCTTGCCAAGATCAAGGCAGAACAAAGGCATGCCGACCTGGTGCTCCGCGATGTCAAGAAGGCTTTTGATAAGGTTTGGAAGAGAGGACTACAATTTAAGATCCTTCAAGTAGACCTCAACCCCATTCTTGAGAGGATTCTATGTGACTACATAATGGAGAGGAGATCATACATTTATATCAGAGAACACAAAGGCCCCGAATTCGAGCTCGACGCAGGGGTCCCACAAGGGGCTGTCCTAGTCACCTTTTAGACAATATTTATAAACGCAACTTACCACAACCTCTCTTCGAAGGTACGATATACGTTCAGTTCGCTGACGACATATCGCAAATTTGTACCGCCGCTTATGTTCACATGGAATTTATGGCGAGAAATACGGCTAGGGAGATATCTAACATCAACTCTTTCGAGAGGAGATGGAAGATATCGACCAATGCCCCAAAATTCAAAATAATTCCCATGTTTCGCAAGACCTTCAATGACATACGGGTAGAAGGGGAGCGAATCCCCTACTGCCTGGAAGGGACGGTTCTGGGGCTCACAATCACCACAGGGGGATACAAGAGTCATATCGAACGAACAGTCACGAATAGCAAGAGATATCTGAGGGATTTATATAGGTTCCGTGACCTAAATCCCTCAAATAAACTCAAGATATTCAATGCATGTATTCGATCGAGACTCTTGTACCCCCCGGTGCCGTTGAACGCGAGCGCCAAGACTCACATTACGAAACTACAAGTCATCCAGAATAAAGCGGTTTTGCTTATTAAAAACACCCGAAGAAGAGAACATAATCGACAGAGGGAGCTCCATGACTTGGTTGGATTATATCCGATCCACGTGGCGCTCCATGAGAGAGCTAAGAAGATCTGGCAAGCCATTGGCCCCCGCTTGACCCCTGAATTCTCTCGTACACACCTAGACATCGAGGTCGACCGACAAATAAGACCATTTAAAAGCAGCAAAATACAGTCTTACGGTGACGTGACTGATTTTACTTTTTTACTGATTTTTGTTTTGTTTCGCTCATTGCCCTATCACGTTGGTCATAGCATCTACTCCCTTTCTTTATCCTATCATCATGCAGTGTTTTGAAAACTTATTGCCATGTAAGATCATCAATTCTTGCCCATTACATACCTTAATCTCATTTCTAATCTTTTAATATAATTCCTAAAGTCCTTTTGCTGTTAAAAATATTTCATATGTATAAATAATACTACATGAGACATAGCACATGAAAAATCAAGTTTTAATGTTCTTGCTCGATGCAGTGTAGTTTCCAATCTTCAACATACCGCCATCATTCGTAAATAGCAATCAAGTTGATTTTAGAGCCATTCTGTGTCAATTGCATTTCTCTCACTCATTAGGCAATTTATTCTGTACGCTAAGTGCCGAGTTTGGGCAATCGGTCGTTTTGATTCGTCTTATTGTGTTTATTTGTTGCCTTGATTACTTTCTCTTTATGCACATTTCTCATTTGATGGCCCTTCAAAACTATTAAAATGCCGCTATATGGTATTTCACCATGGATATAGCAGTTTACCCTCACCCCGCCAGTCATGAGGTTAGCACCAATATTTCCACAAGCACATATTCTATGTACCGAAATGAGAATAACTCTAGAGACGCTAGGTAATAGGGTGGTCCACAATTCTTCTGAAGAAAGGCTCGTAATGTTGGGAGAGTGAAACGTCTGCTTCATTCACTTAACAAAAGGAAAGCTCTTTAATATGCATATTTAGTATATATTAATTCTTTAATTACGTATATTTACTATGTTTTCAAAAATTGTCTCTGATACAAATTGATATACACCAAAACTGGATGAAGGTGTTGGTAAGACCGATGTGATATTTGTATATGTAAAGTTTTAAATGATGATAGCATCGGAGCCTTACCAGGTCACCGATGAGCATCGTGTGAGGGGTGTTCGTGGTAGGTCACTCTTTGCTATATTGACCTTTATGGAAGAGCACTCAAAGACTAAATAGCCTATTGGAGTATGTGTGTGAGAGTGGCTTGTTTTGGGAATAGCGTGATGCCTTCGAATAACTTGGTGTAAGATACGCGTGGAGTCCTGCACATATCCCAAGAAAGAGTAGGGATCTTCGATGCAGTAGCAAGAGCACTTGTGGTTTCATGCAGTATTGAGAAACTGCTGTCCACGGTGGTCAAATTATTTTTTCAATGTCCATAACCACCCTTTTTCTGAGGGTATGCGATTTATTGCCCTCGATGGGTAATCGAGAGAACATCAAGTTCAGGTCGTAACCTTAATGGCGCAAGGTAGAGATGGCAATGATATTGTTATGTGAATAGTCCTTAACGGAGGAAAATACGACAGATGACAGAAAAGAGTCGGCTAAAGTTTTTCCGTTGAGAACATATTAACGTTCAAAGGAATATTAATCAACCAGTGTGGTATGGAGATAGGAAATGAAGATACTCCGACGGGTAGCTGAAAATGAACCTATCAAAGCTTTCCCTTGAATGGTCATCTATATAGAGTGTTACTCTGAAGTCAGGCTGAGTTAATGAATAGACTTACAGTCGTCGTCGTGTTTGGTTCGGTAATCTCAGCTGCAAATACTCTCCAGGGGTATCTTTGTTTGATGCAGTATGCGGTAATCCTTATTCCAGTGGACAGTTTTCTAGTTAAGATAAAAAGGCCATCGCCTCAGCAGGGCGATTTGATGTTCTCTTCGTACTTTTCTACCGAAACCCATGAATAAGAGTTTAAGGTTTAAGGTAAAGGACTAGTGGGTTGATGCCCAATAGAATCGGCGTTTGTAGGAGTGGAGAGGTACCCCATCCTGGAGCATTAACGAAGAAGATCGTTTTTGGTGAGAAGTATTATATATCGGGAGGATTCTTCTTTCTTATTACATTATCAACAGACTTTATATCGATATAATTCTGAATATTATATACTTTTTTCTCATCGTATAAAATTGCCATAATTCATCCACTTAGTTTTATTTCCCATACTTGTTCATTTTCTTCACGTTTCCAGTTAAGTGTTCAGGAAGATATCAATCTGATATTCCCTTGATTATCTACATATGTACCTGTTCTCGTACAGAGTTTTCGTCGGTGTGGAGTAACTTTGTCCACTTACAAGTGTATATTCATCTAGCAGAAATGAATAAACAGTATACAGGTTTGAGTAATAATTTAGTTTCATTTAAATCCATAGGTTTTCGCCAGATTTTTCCGCCTGGATATATTAGAAGCGTTAGATCAGGAATTAGACATACTACACGCCTTATATTGAAGTCTATTAAGTCTATTAAGATACATTTCTCACATGAATCTGGTACTACTGGGCATTAAATGCGTAACAGGGGTAGCGTTTAGTGTAGCGAGAAGTAGGAATAACAATCCAGAAGAATATAACGAGAAAACTTGAGCTGTTAAAAGTAGAACAAATTCCTACAACCAAAAATTACCCAGTAGTTATTAAATCTTTTTGAGAGATGCAAACCCTTAGGGAAAAACTCCTAAAAAAGTCGAACAAACTTGGAATCATCTTGAAAGCGCAGTTTTGCGAGTTATATGGTGTAGAAAAATTGTTCCCTTTACCCCTATCTGGCAGTTTCAAAATGTGAGAAGGAATGGAAAATAGGCAGAGAGAACAAATAAAAAATGGAGAAAATCAGGGGGTTTATATTAATATTAATCTCTCTCAAATATTGCGTACAATGTAAGTCTCCAGGGACAAGTACTGCAGCGTTTGCTACTGGAAGAGTCTCTAATAAAACAAATAGTTTGTCTTTCAAGAAAACTCCCCACACACAGTTTGAGTCGTCTCTAAAGAGCTGAAAGTTAGTAATTTAGAACACATTTGATACTTCTACGATGTTTTTTTGCGGTTATGTTTTAAATACGCGCCTCGACTCCAGAATATGAGTTCTATGGAGTCCAATATAGGAGTACATATCTATACTCCTCTCTTACATTTTCTCTTTTACTCTTGTATAATCACAAGAGTAAAAAAAAGATCGCTAGGGAGGATTTTATTCACAGTTCCTTTATAATAATATTACTTTAATGCCGTAAATGTAACCAAAGGACTTACACTTGTGCCCAAAATAATGCGATAGGTATCTAGTAGCGTGTAAGACCAACTCTAACCCAACAAAGTGGCATCGATTCCACAAGTGAGGAGAAAACCTCTTGAGAGATGTTGACCATACGGTCTAAATAGCTGCCCACCGTTCCCCGATATTTGTAGGTGTCAAATTTTGTGTGTGATTATGTTCATGTTGGGTGAATGTGGTGGCGACAACCTTCGTTGGAACTCTCCAGAATGTTCATCTAACCAATTTTATGTAAGTTAGGTCAAATGATAGGGTGCTTTATCCTGGTGGAATAACCTATTGCTTTAGGGGTAGATGGAGTCCAAGAACGGATTTAAATGGTTACCAATTAGTGCAAGGTATCGACATCGGTCAATTGTGGTTTATTTGGTCGGATCAGCGGAACTAACACGCGCCACGTGAAACACTCCAAACTAGTATGGAACCGCCACCAACCTACACGGTGCATTGTTAACAAATATGGTCTGCGCCACACCTGAACCGTACCATCACTCTGAAACAACTTAAACCTTAACTCATCAGACAACACAAGCTGTCGCTAGTCTTCCAGAGGCCAATTAACGACATTTATGTCCGGTGTCACTGTGTTAACAAGGGCACTCTAGTTAGTGGTCTTTCTGCTCCCATATCCCATGGAATGCTCCACTCAACATATAGACATGCGTCTCGTACCTCCTGTATTAAAAGTGGGTGCGAGTTGAGCCAGTGCTACTTGTCTGTTACTCTGGCCAATTATAGATAGACGCCGCTGGTTACGATCATTAAGCATCTGTGGTCGGCCACTGCACCATCCATGTGAGTGTTAATTCCTTCCATGAAGTATTCTCGGCACAAACGTGACACCGTAGATTTAGGGATGTAGAATGTCCGCATAGTTTCAGAAATAAAATGTTCCATCTACAGTATATCTCTTATATTATCATGCCCCGTTAGAACTACGATAAGTTACGTCGCCTTGCTATCAGCAACATACCTGCTGTTATCTCTGACCCACGAGGTGTAAAATCAAAACCCATAAAGGTCTGGGAGTTTCCATGACGTCATGCTGCGGTGGCGCTACCCACTATTACTTTTACATACTGCTCTCATATGACTTTTGGCGCATCGGTGTACATATGAAGTGCCATGCGCTCCTTGATGAATAGAGTCTGTTCCCATAATGTTAATAGCTTGTGAACGGGAAATGTCATTTGCAGTAAAGAAAACTCCGCAACTCGCCAGCATCTATTGATGTAAGAGCGAAGTATCAATCAATAATTTTGAATTCTTAGGCTCAACTCAAGGCTTATAATCCACTTTGAATTGTAGAATAACCACATATTAAACAACATACCCCATCTCTTAATTGTGACTCAACTTCCGACATACTTTCAATGGTATAACCTTAACTAACTAAAATTCAATCCACATCTCTAATCAATGTGATTAACAGGATGGAAACAAGAAGTGTAGACTAGTATTTATTCAATAATTTACAGATAATAATATAATATTAGATAATTCTTAGACTAAAATTAAATAAAAATATATACGCTGCAAGATCATGTAACTATTATTCAATGTGAGCGTCTTTTCCGTCTAGGAAAAAAGTCTCATTTGCCTCTAGAACTTCGATGAGATTTGGTACAGGCCTTCTACTCAAGCATCGACCACATTCCATAGTTCATGGGGTTCAAATCTTTCAAACTTGCAAGACAAAATTCCTTTTGATCAAAACCCCTTCAAATTTGCCTTGCACCAGTCTTGCAATTTTTTGGCTGTGTGTGAGGTTGCTTCCTTTTGTTCAAGGGCTATATCGGCATTTACTATGGTGGCATCCATCGAGGGGATGAATTTTCCCTTCAACGTCCAAATCAACATGTTGATTGGACAAAACTCCTTTAATAAAGATGTTTTGATTGGCTCGTTGATGTTACGCACGCCAACACTCTCACAGAAGCTGTCTCCTGAAAGATGTCCGCTGTTCAACCTAAATCTCATTTTAATTTTGTGTCCAAACACGATCATTCTGCGTTGTGGGTGGCCTACACAAGAGAACAACTTCTAATCCATAGAATGGAGGCTGTGGTTCATCAAAGAGCCATTGGAACAGCAACTTTGCTCATTCAACTATCTTATTTTGGTGATGTTGGAAAGTAGATGTTCTTTAGCTATCTTAAATTAACCAAGTTACAGATTATCTTTCAGCCTATTTTGCATGGTCACAATACTTAATTTGGCCTCAAAAGCAAGTTGTTTGTCATTGTCCTTGGATTTCGCCTAATCTTGTTTACAGTTGAGTTCAACATTTTGAAAATATTGCCCGCTGTCTTCCCTTCTGCATACAAATACATAAATGCTTCCCGTTTTCCAGTAATATTTGTAAACAGGTATTGTTTTTCTATGAATTCACACTGAAAGAACCTGCAAGAAAGTAATTAACTAAATGATTTAGCGCAACTATGATTGTCGTAGAATAGCGTCAAGTTCAACCTTTCCTGCGTTATCAGGCAAGAAAGATGACGGCTGTGTGCGTGGGAGACTTATAATACAAACAGAGTGCAAATTAACCGAATGTTAGGTTGGCCAATAGTCACCTTTCTTGTAGGTTCCGGTCCAATAGATAAACGGGTACAAAAATAACTTTACTAATATGAAAATTAATATTCTTTTTACAAAGGTTAAAAGGGGTTTTGAAGCAAGCTATATAACACATTAGACGTACACGAGTCTCAGCCGTACACACAGATGAAAAATACTGACCGAAGGGTAGCTTAAATGACCTTGAGCGTGCACGAAGCCGACGACGGAGGATTACACTGGGGGGCGGGGCACTTGCACATGAGAGTTGCGCGTTGCTGTTACCTCAAAGATTTGATCCTAGGGATTAATCCTTGCTTTGGCGCAAGATTAAAATAATAGTCTCTTGACAATGACTACTAATGGGATGAACTTAGATATTGCCTTCAGTTTAGAACACGAATCGAGACTGGGAATCTTGCATTCGAGGAGCGGGAGTAGACTCACGCGAATTAAACAATAATTCCCGGAGCTTGAGGGGTTCTACAAAGAATTCTGCAGAGTCCAACGGGACGGGAATCGCGGGTACGAACGGGGAAGTGCAGACGGCAGGTGGTAATGACGGGGGCGTGCAGACAGCGGATACTAACGGGGCGGGCAGGCGGCGGATACTGCCTTCCAACTCTGGCGCCGGAGGATTTTTAGTGGGATCGAATGGATTTTACCCCCCTGCGCCTGAAGAGGAAGTTTCCAGGGTCCGACGCATCAACACACAAGGGTAGTCTCGCCCTATTAGCACGATCGCGAGAAAGTTCCTAAGCCGGCGAGGCGAAACTTTGTCCGACTCCCAATGGGACCTTCAGGTTTCTCACAGCTTTCCGTGATGACGGGCTTTCAGGCAACCACGACGTCTCGTGATTTCGCACCTTCATTAGCGCAGAAAAAAAAGGTTCGATCAAGTGTCTGTTCTCTCTCTCTCTCTCTCTTCTTGAAAGGCACGACCGTGCACATCTTTCTTTCTCTAATCTCAGACAATGATATAAAAAATATATGTCAATATTTCTCTCTCTCTCCGCACTCTTCCTATTTGCTAGAGCACCTTTCTGGATCGACTAAAGTCTATTGAACTTATAGTGAAATTGCTATGCAGTTCCGGAATTCGTTAATCATGTTAAGATAGAGAACTACATTTATATTATTATCTTAACGTGTCAAACGTGCCACGCCAACGACTTCCTCCCGGCATACGAAGCCAAATGCTCACCGTGAACAAAAACTAAATAAATGTATCTCCAACTTCTTTTTATGGAAACCTGTTATAAGTTATCTGCCATAATTGATGCAGCAGCAGAAGTCTCATTGATGGTAAATATGTAAAAAGGGTAAACAAATTTCTTTCTTTAGTTTGGATTTGTTGTTTTCTGCTAAAAATTGTAAAGATTAGCTGCTGTTTATTATAATATGTAGTTTAGGAGGTAAAATATATTTATAATTTCTATATGATTTTTAGGCATCATTCATAAGGAAGTAAGAATCAATAAAAGAATATATTTAATTTTATATCGTCTTATTTTGTTTTAAAGTCAAACGATTCAGAAATTAGTCATTGTAATGTATTGTCACGTGAGAAAATTTTGTTTCAAAAATTTGCCTGCACTTGGCACACACATAAAAAGGTTGCCCACCCTTGTCCTAAAACAATGAACATCGAGAAAAAGCAATTCCTGCACATCCTGATCCCAAGAGACAGCTTTTTCTTGTAAATTAGCGCGGTCCAAGTGGAATTACATTCCTGCATATCCTGATCCCAAGAGACAGCTTCTTCTTGTAAATTAGCGCGGTCCAAGTGGAATTCCATTCGTGCATATCTTGATCCCAAGAGAGAGCTTCTTCTTGTAAATTAGCGCGGTCCAAGTGGAATTCAATTCCTGCATATCCTGATCCCAAGATACAGCTTCTTCTTGTAAATTAGCGCGGTCCAAGTGGAATTCCATTCCTGCATATCCTGATCCCAAGATACAGCTTCTTCTTGTAAATTAGCGCGGTCCAAGTGGAATTCAATTCCTGCATATCCTGATCCCAAGAGACAGCTTCTTCTTGTAAATTAGCGCGGTCCAAGTGGAATTCCATTCGTGCATATCCTGATCCCAAGAGACAGCTTCTTCTTGTAAATTAGCGCGGTCCAAGTGGAATTCAATTCCTGCATATCCTGATCCCAAGAGACAGCTTCTTCTTGTAAATTAGCGCGGTCCAAGTGGAATTCCATTCCTGCATATCATGATCCCAAGAGACAGCTTCTTCTTGTAAATTAGCGCGGTCCAAGTTGAATTCCATTCCTGCATATCCTGATCCCAAGAGACAGCTTCTTCTTGTAAATTAGCGCGGTCCAAGTTGAATTCCATTCCTGCATATCCTGATCCCAAGATACAGCTTCTTCTTGTAAATTAGCGCGGTCCAAGTTGAATTCCATTCCTGCATATCTTGATCCCAAGAGACAGCTTCTTCTTGTAAATTAGCGCGGTCCAAGTGGAATTCAATTCCTGCATATCCTGATCCCAAGAGACAGCTTCTTCTTGTAAATTAGCGCGGTCCAAGTGGAATTCCATTCGTGCATATCTTGATCCCAAGAGACAGCTTCTTCTTGTAAATTAGCGCGGTCCAAGTGGAATTCAATTCCTGCATATCCTGATCCCAATAGACAGCTTCTTCTTGTAAATTAGCGCGGTCCAAGTGGAATTCCATTCCTGCATATCCTGATCCCAAGAGACAGCTTCTTCTTGTAAATTAGCGCGGTCCAAGTGGAATTCCATTCCTGCATATCATGATCCCAAGAGACAGCTTCTTCTTGTAAATTAGCGCGGTCCAAGTGGAATTCCATTCCTGCATATCCTGATCCCAAGAGACAGCTTCTTCTTGTAAATTAGCGCGGTCCAAGTGGAATTACATTCCTGCATATCCTGATCCCAAGATACAGCTTCTTCTTGTAAATTAGCGCGGTCCAAGTGGAATTGAGTGATGTTATTCGGTGATGTATAGTATCAAACGTTATGGTTGTTCACCTATTCATCCATAATAAATGCTGTCTAGTGGAATATCATAAGATTGTTCAAAATAAACTTTCGACATTTGAAGAAGTCATTCGATAAATTTTATTCGGCGAAAAAAAATCAGTTTAGAAGATCATGTAGGAAGTGCATCATATAATGTATCATTTCGAATTAAGTGACCAAATGATTAATTACTTATGTAATTGCATTCCATTCTTTCTGTCAGATATATTTCAATTTCCACGAAGTTTTCTTCTAACATCTCCAATAATTTGTTCAGCTCTTTTTAATTCGTGAGGACTTGAACGACTTAGTTTAACTTTAGACTAATACCCTGTATTTTGTTTTTCCTCTACATTATTATAAATGATAGATTTAGTTGAACACTAACTTCCAGCATAACGTAGCTTAATCATGTACATGTATAATGTTTTTATTCTTCATCGAACTTGTGACCACGAATATGCGTTGTTCTTTTGTTAACCGAATTATAGTTGTTGTTTTTTTGTAAGAGAATAGATTTAACTTCTTTTCTATTCATTAGTTGAAAGTGAAATATAATTTGTTTTTACGCCTTTTACAAAGTAAAAGAAAATTCCCGCACAATTTAAACATACTTTTAAATATATACATATTAGGCTCTCACGCCTCTGTTTGATCAAATATTATAATTAATTACATGTGTTCATTGATTTCTGCAAATTATACTTATACTCTAGAATCCTTCTTGCACTAGTTCGTTTTACGGATTGCATTGTTTTTGGCTTCATTAAATTCCTTTTTCACTTGTATTGTTCTCACTAATATCGACCGACTGCTTCGGTATGGTAGTCTAGATCTTGGTTTTACATGTAATTAGAGGGAGGTTCTACTTTGGCTTGCATCGATTTTCATCACATCCTGCAACGTTGCATCATAGTATTTTTAATTTTCTTGGAGCCACTACCTTGTTATAAATTTTTTTAACTTTTTTCGTAGGTGATTTTGCTCTGCCATTCTTTTTCGTTTTGAATGAATCTTTCGGGATTTTGTAACATATAATTTTAGTTAGCTTGAAGTGGCCAGCTAAGCATCGCTTTCGCTACCTTGCATTCTGCAAGTAGAGGATCGTACTTTCATTTGTAAATATTTAACTATAGACCGTGGAATAACTGATAGATATTGTTATTAGGAAATGGTTGTACCTCTACAGTGTCAAGTTTAAGATGAATATCTTAAGTGTCTGCTACTGATTCTACTTCCTGGTCGTTGCTGTTTTGTGTCTTTTTAGAGGTAGACGGGTGCCTGTTCCTCTTTGTTACTGTGTTTTGGCTGTTCCACGTCTTGGTAGTATTGTCCTCACTTTTTGCTTTTATAGTTTCTTCACCTCCTATGTTATGCCTTTTCCTAGTTTGGGTTGATGTAAGACTCAGGTCCCTCTGAATTGTATTAGTAGGTCTGCTTATTTCTTGAATAGCATTGTTAATGTCGTTGTTTGGAATTATCTGTCTCTTCCGCAGGTGTATATCATCCAGTTAGTACTTCCACCGAAGGTAAGTCTTCCATGAACCGCATTTCTTCTAAACCATTGGTTTTCCAACATTCTGTTTAGTTCAGTAGAGTATTATTTTCTCGATTGAGAAAGCCATCACTATGGGACAATGGCTTCCGCGACAGGTAACGCAGTTGTTGAAAATATTCTTGTACTCTCTGAAAGTGTGAATTTTACCCCTGCATTGAGAGCAAACTTTTAGGCCTTGTTTGGGTCAGTATTTTGATATGTGGCTGTCTAAGGCATAGCATCTGAAGCAAGTGAGTACACTAACGAAGTCTTCATTATTGATCTGTTGGCTAGTAATTCAGAGTTTAAAGGCAAGCGAACCATCGTCCTTTTCTTCTTTACCATCTACGTTTCCTTAAATAAAACTTTAATATTAGTGCAGTCACTGCTGGTCGTCTTATATTTGAATTTGATAACCCACTGGCTTTAAACAATCGTTGTGCAATTTCTAGTTCTTGCCTAATTTCCTTGGGCCTATGCTCTTTTGCCTATGAGTCAAGTTTTTGCAGTATCTCAGCATCTAATTCAATAGCGCCAAGCCTTGTAGGTGTCTTTGCCGAGAGAAGTAATTCTACTTTTTTCTCTGTTTGACAGAGAGTAACGTAAGTAGATGTACGAGAACGACACCTTGCAATCCGGAGACCTTCCCGAAAACCTCTCCTCTTCCAGGTAATGCCTCGTCAGATTCAAGTCGGTCACACTTGCACTCGGAGCGTCATTTAAAGGAGCGCATCTCTGAACTTTACAGTGACGACTGCTTGATCGCCCAGACTGTCCGCAGAATTTGTTGAATCTCGCAGAATATCTAAAGTAAACAACATAGCATATTGTTCTGTTTACCAGAAACTAACGACAATTTTTAAAAAATGTCCGTAGTTTCTTCCATTTTCCTGATATCATATCGCATATGTGTTGCTTGTTTCCTGCAGAATGAAATTAACATGATCATCCAAACATTCATTGAGCTGCACTATCCCTTTTGGTTCATAGAAAAATGTAATTATAAAGCCAGAACCAACTTTTACTCTCCAGCTAATCCTAAGGAAAAATTATGTGATAATAATTATATTACATTCCCATACTCGCCCAAATTAATTAATTTTAAAAAGCTGGCAGAGGCCAACAACATCAATGTTGACTTTCAATATGAAAAAACGATCCGAATTAGTCTGTCTAAAAGTAGATCCACCGATTTAGAGGAGGGCGTTTATTATATTCCATACGAAATTTGCGATCAAGTATACATGGACGAAAGCAGCAGATCCTCCAAGAGAATGAAGGAACACAAATGGGTCATTCGCCGGGGAAGCCTATCATCTAGCCTGTTCCTTCACATGTCGAATGAAGACGATTTAATTGACATTCATAATGAAAAATAACTTATAATTCCAACACCTATATACAAAGGCGTCTAATATTATGAGCTCTTATAAAGGAAACTTTAATACTTCAGATGGGTAATTCAACACTAATCCCTTGATAAGCAGAAGACTCGTCCAGCCTCTGATCACAAATTCCGCCGCTCCATACCGCCGCCCCCCAACTAATTACATTCCGACTTTTAAATTTATGTGTCCTTTGGATAAACATCTTTCTGTATTCATTAGTTTGCCAGCAATTGACGACGAAGCATGCTTTCGTAATCGATCTTAACACTGTAGTTTCTTTCCTGCATATATATATATATATATATATATATATATATATATATATATATATATATATATATATATATATATATATATATATATATATATATATATATATATATATATATATATATATATATATATATATGAATGAAATGTCCCGCAGGAAAAAATTAAATGGTGTTTCCAAGTACTTTCGAACTTTATTAAGTTCCTTATCAAGGATAACTACAGGAAATAATATTATATTAGAGGTATATATACGAAAGAAAAGTATGAAAGACCGCCTCAAAAACAAGAAATCACCAATGAGGAAGACAGAAAGGGTAACAGATTAAAAAAAATGGAGTTAGCCTAACGAAGGAGATTATATGACACGAGGAGCGAAAAGTGAAGAAAATACAATGTACATAATAGAGCAGTGACAATTAAAAAAAAAAAGAATTAGGACCACATAACTAAAGATTGTTTGAAAAAAACTAAAGACAAAAGTCAGAACTAATTTCTTTAAGTATTAGTCTTTTAATTATAGCATCTATTTTATATAAGCCAGGGGAAAGGTTAAAATTATCACATTGGCTTATAAAAGCACATTTTTGCATTTTGTGTATAGAAAGAACAGAGAGGGACTGCTGTAACACGGCAGTCGGGTAGTCAGAGAGGAGCGTTGCGGAAAATAATTAAGAAAGGGACAGCGAGAGTAGATAGGTCGGTGGCTATACACCGAAGCGAGGTGTTGTAGTGAGGGTGTAGGTTATGTGGTAATTGACTGGGCGAGGGTTGGGGGCAAGTCAGGGGGAGGGAGGCTGACAGTCCATCCGGAAACGCGTTATTCACGATGCCTTATTGGTTTTATGCGAAGAATGGTACGGGTGGCAGGTGTTCGTGGGCCGCGGGATATCGCGGCGCCATCGCGTACCTTCTTGCATGTAACGAGGTGTAAAGTGGGTCTGTGGTGAGTTTTCCAAGTTGTTTTGTAAGTCTGGTGTGAGCGTAGGTGTTGAGAGGAGTTAGTTTGTTGTTGTTGTGTAGTGCGTCCATTCTCGAGTACAGCGGCGAACGGCAAGCGCGCTTCAAAAGCACATTCAATGATATTCCTTTTTATAGGGTCATTGGAACGATAAATAAATTTTGCCGAGTTCCAGTTAATTAGATGGTCCTTATCTGATATATGGACAAAGAAAGCACTGTTATCTTCCATGTGATATTCCAAGTGCTCGCTCGATTTCTTCGACCTTCACCCGTCGATTTTCGAGAATCATCCTCTCTACACGGGCTACATTGTCCTCGCCCTATTCCAGCGAGCAATGGTTGCATAGGAAGGGGCGGTGTCGGTGTACACTGCAACCATGAACGCATGGATCTCTTTTGCATTCTTGCCTTCCTTGGTAAAACATTTGATCACTGCGCGGTGCTTAACCTTCTCCATTGTTGAAAAATTTGTGACTGACGATCGGCGATCAGCAACTGCTTCTTAAATAGACGAGGCAGGAGCGTGCGGCTGCAGGTCCTGACTTGTCATAACATGTCCTAACACCCCCACAAACAGCCATCGCCCTTCCTCTGTTTTGCCCTACCGATTCGCAAAACTTATTGAGCTCCCCTAGTATATATATATATATATATATATATATATATATATATATATATATATATATATATATATATATATATATAGAATGAAATGTCCCGCAGGAAAAAATTAAATGGTGTTTCCAAGTACTTTCGAACTTTATTAAGTTCCTTATCAAGGATAACTACAGGAAATAATATTATATTAGAGGTATATATACGAAAGAAAAGTATGAAAGACCGCCTCAAAAACAAGAAATCACCAATGAGGAAGACAGAAAGGGTAACAGATTAAAAAAAATGGAGTTAGCCTAACGAAGGAGATTATATGACACGAGGAGCGAAAAGTGAAGAAAATACAATGTACATAATAGAGCAGTGACAATTAAAAAAAAAAGAATTAGGACCACATAACTAAAGATTGTTTGAAAAAAACTAAAGACAAAAGTCAGAACTAATTTCTTTAAGTATTAGTCTTTTAATTATAGCATCTATTTTATATAAGCCAGGGGAAAGGTTAAAATTATCACATTGGCTTATAAAAGCACATTTTTGCATTTTGTGTATAGAAAGAACAGAGAGGGACTGCTGTAATACGGCAGTCGGGTAGTCAGAGAGGAGCGTTGCGGAAAATAATTAAGAAAGGGACAGCGAGAGTAGATAGGTCGGTGGCTATACACCGAAGCGAGGTGTTGTAGTGAGGGTGTAGGTTATGTGGTAATTGACTGGGTGAGGGTTGGGGGCAAGTCAGGGGGAGGGAGGCTGACAGTCCATCCGGAAACGCGTTATTCACGATGCCTTATTGGTTTTATGCGAAGAATGGTACGGGTGGCAGGTGTTCGTGGGCCGCGGGATATCGCGGCGCCATCGCGTACCTTCTTGCATGTAACGAGGTGTAAAGTGGGTCTGTGGTGAGTTTTCCAAGTTGTTTTGTAAGTCTGGTGTGAGCGTAGGTGTTGAGAGGAGTTAGTTTGTTGTTGTTGTGTAGTGCGTCCATTCTCGAGTACAGCGGCGAACGGCAAGCGCGCTTCAAAAGCACATTCAATGATATTCCTTTTTATAGGGTCATTGGAACGATAAATAAATTTTGCCGAGTTCCAGTTAATTAGATGGTCCTTATCTGATATATGGACAAAGAAAGCACTGTTATCTTCCATGTGATATTCCAAGTGCTCGCTCGATTTCTTCGACCTTCACCCGTCGATTTTCGAGAATCATCCTCTCTACACGGGCTACATTGTCCTCGCCCTATTCCAGCGAGCAATGGTTGCATAGGAAGGGGCGGTGTCGGTGTACACTGCAACCATGAACGCATGGATCTCTTTTGCATTCTTGCCTTCCTTGGTAAAACATTTGATCACTGCGCGGTGCTTAACCTTCTCCATTGTTGAAAAATTTGTGACTGACGATCGGCGATCAGCAACTGCTTCTTAAATAGACGAGGCAGGAGCGTGCGGCTGCAGGTCCTGACTTGTCATAACATGTCCTAACACCCCCACAAACAGCCATCCCCCTTCCTCTGTTTTGCCCTACCGATTCGCAAAACTTATTGAGCTCCCCTAGTATATATATATATATATATATATATATATATATATATATATATATATATATATATATATATATATATATATATATATATATATATATATATATATGTATATGTATAACTGAATCACGAAAATAAGAAACGTGAGGAATTTATGAATAACGTTACAGCCACGAGGAAAATGAAACAACGGAGAACTGCGAGGCCTTTCGACTAATGGTCCTTTACGGAGGCCTCGCAGTTCTCCGTTGTTTCATTTTCCTCGTGGCTGTAACGTTATTCATATATGTATATAAATATATATATATATATATATATATATATATATATATATATATATATATATATATATATATATATAATCATAGGCGAAGGTCACCGCCGTTATCATCCGAGTTGGCATGGTGTCTCCCAATAATGATTTCGTTTCTGTTTTTATTCTAGTGAGGCACCACGCCCTACTAGCCCCAGTATCCCCGGTATTCTAAAACTAGATTAAGCTTAGCTGGTCTTTATCTCTTTCTAAACATATACATTTTACCCTTTTTTCACTTTCTTTACGAGAGCCTTTTTCTTGGCTGGCGGCTAATTTTTTAGGTTAGTCGCCAACCAGCGTTCGTCCATTCATCATTGATCGGAGCTGAGAGGTTTTGTGGGCACCCTCAACCTTTTATCTCTTTTGGTGGTAAACATGCCTACTTTTTTCACGCCTTCTTTCTCTTCTACTCTCCAGACCCATCTATTCTCTTATTGCTCCCCAAGGTGGTATCAACTATACCATGGAAACCCTGCTGGAGCTGACATCTGGAGGACTGCGACACCTTTCAATTGTAATGGTTGCAGCTGTGTGCTTTCTCGTCCCCAATGCTGGAAGGGTAATAAGCGGCTATATTTCTTTCACACGCTTTCATTTCCTTTATCTTGACCTTCACCACTCTCTTTTCTACAGATCTTTTCGTACAAACTTTCTGCGAGCGATGCCTCGTTGGTTTCGCTCTTCCCTCTCCGTCCATCGATATTAAAGAGTCAACATCTTAACGTGTAAACTCCATTGTTTAGAATAATAACGAAATTCGTATGTATTTGCGTGTACGAATTTTATATCTACTTTCATGTAAGTGTACACAAAGGCAGACGAAGATGCGTTCATGCGTTCGGGTCCAAGTGAAAAATCTTGTCCTATTTACACACCGGCTAAAATTTTCTGAGCTCTTCGTTAGATTACTTCCGCCTCCTTTTCCTTATTAATAATTGAAAATATAATTAATTTTATTGTCATTATTATTAGGAAAAGAAAGGATGTTGATGTTATCCTTAGAAGGTAACTTCAGTCAGTGTGGAAAATATAGGAATTTAAATGACAATAAAAATAAAACAGAACAAAGGGAAAAAAGTTTGTTCAATTTAGGTGAGAGCAGACACCCAAATTACGACCTTGAATCCGCTTTCATGATGAATTTCCCCCTAAAGCCAAAGGGGCTTCCCTCCCTGGGGTAGACTAAGTGGGATAAAGCCCGGGGGAATCTGACTGGAGTAGATGACGCCGCCAGTTATGAGTAACTGCAGCACCATCATGTTTTTATTTCAAATTTACCTTTTAATTCAGTCTGATTCGATTCAATAAGGTTTATAAGAACCCTCTAAAATGCTTTTAAAGGCACAAGAATTTTAAAATTAAAAAATGCTAGATGCACCAAAATATTTTTTAACAAACTGAAAAAATTAACCATATATTATTGAATATTGGGCATGTTTAATAATAAGAAAAACATTTATTTTAAATTATTTATTGAATATTAAATTTTGACATGGGTGTTCAAAATTTGACCCACCCGACATTCCTGGAAATAGATTTTTGGTTTATAATTTAACCAACCCTGTCAAATTTCATAGAAAGTGAGGTGGGTTAAAATATGAACCATGTGCTTGAAAAAGTTAAGAATATTATTTTTGAAATGGTATTGGATTGCTCTAGTGTCTTGATTTCAAACCCCTTGCTCTAGTGTCTTGGTTTCAAACCCCTTGCTCTAGGGTCTTGGTTGCAAACCCCTTGCCCTAGTGTCTTGGTTTCAAACCCCTTGCTCTAGGGTTTTGGTTGCAAACCCCTTGCTCTAGGGGTCTTGGTTTCAAACCCCTTGCTCAGCGGTCTTTGTTTCAAACGCTTGCTCTAGGGTCTTGGTTTCAAACCCCTTGCTCTAGGGTCTTGGTTTCAAACCTCTTGCTCTAGGGTCTTGGTTCAAACCCCTTGCTCTAGGAGTCTTTGGTTTCAAACCCCTTGCTCTAGGTTCTTGGTTTAAAATCCATTGCTCTAGGGTCTTGGTTTCAGACCGCTTACTCTAGGGTCTTGGTTTCAAACCCCTTGCCCTAAGGTCTTAGTTTCAAACCCCTTGCTCTAGTGTCTTGGTTTAAAACCCCTTTGCCCTGGGTCTTGGTTTCAAACCCCTTGCCCTAGGATCTTGGTTTCAAACCCCTTGCTCTAGGGGCTTGGTTTCAAACCCTTTTCTCTAGGGTCTTGGTTTCAAACCCCTTGGTCTAGGGGTCTTGGTTTCAAACCCCTTACTCTAGGGTCTTGTTTCAAACCCATTGCTTTAGGGTCTTGGTTTCTAACCCCTTGCCCTAGGATCTTGGTTTCAAACCCCTTGCCCTAGGGTCTTAAATTCTAACCCCTAATTTCAAAAGATTCTGACTCGCTTCTGTTAAGAGATCAATCCACTCCACATTGAGAGAAAAACCTTTTCTCAAACCTTGAGCCTTGCCCTCATGCCCTCTCATCACCAACCACCATTTCTTTAGATCAGAAACAAATTCAACAGATCTAAGTCACGGGCTCTCAATTATTCTGACTTATGACCTTACACACTTCAAAACGTTCAACAAGTGGGGCAATCCGAGCCTTAGTTACTTTTCTTTTAACAATTCCTGGACTGACCTTGGAAATACCTTAGCAGTTATATCAATCAAACGAGAATGTAAAGCAACATCAGGGTTTCAAATTTCTTTAAAATCGCCCGAATAGTTATGATGTTATTGCCAAAACAATATAATTCCAGGGCTAACCTTGGGAGGACCTTGGAAATTATAGCATTCGAAAGAGAATGTAAAACAACAAAAAGGGTTTTAAACTTCATTACGATAGGCCGAGTAGTTACAATGTTATTGCCAAAAAACTCATTGAAAAGTAAATTTGTTACCCTCCGACCGGCTGACCTACGGACAGACATAATAACTTATAGACTCGCGTCCACCTGACTCAAAGCCCTCTCAAAGAAGATTAATGTGAAATTTAATTAAATTTGACTAAATATGGGGTTTTTGATAATAACTGGTACTTTATCCTCTTATTATCTGACGCCCGGTAAACTTGGGCCATTATAGCATACCCTTGGGGAGCCTCACACCTACTTCTCGACGGGTTTGGGAGGAATTGCAGCTTCTTGTAAAGGCAGAGACTTCTTATCACCCTCTTCTCCCTACACGATGCCTCTTAATGTTCTGGAGAGAAAATAATTGCTGCTTCATTATCTGGCACCGTCAAGGGAAATAGATATAAGCAATAATAATTAATTTATCTTGTTGGATGACTTGGACCGCCAAGGTGAAGGATAAAAGAGCGGACGAGAGTAGGTCGTGTCCAGGGGTTAGATTACAGGATCCTTATTTTTCTTCTGCGTCAACGACTCTAATTGCCCCCTCCCCTTACCTCTCTCCTGCGAGGTAGGTGGCCCCCTAGGAAGGCTATCAGGGTCCCTAGGTGGGTCCAAAAGTCCCCAAGAGTTGAGCTAGTGTGGATAGGTTCGAGCCTTTATGAGTGTTTGATGTTGCCCGCGCTTTGGTTGCATTTGGGGCATATTTGGTGTTGGGGCGAGGATTATTCTGATCGTATTTTTGGTTCTTTAAATTTACAGACAACAAAGAGGAATAAATTCACTCTGAAATTTGTGTGATTATAAATTGGGGGACATCATTCAGAGGGTTCATTTGAAATGGTTTCTAATCGACTCTACTTCTCTAGTGCCAAGGTAATTTTAGTGATAACCTTTATATTTGTTTGGAAACCAAATCGATCACCGGTAGTATGGTACACTGCATTGTACGCAGTGATGGTATGTGGTTAGTATACCAATGAGTAACTACATTCACACTGTATCAGGCACGCCCCGGGGGACGCTCCCCATCCACTCCAATACAGCCTTAAAAAGAACTGTATTAATGTATTTTAACCCTCACTTTTGCCGTCCCAGTTCTCGGGATCGTTTTCACCTATAGACCGACCGGGCTGTAATTTTTCCGGGACCGGGGCCGGGGCAGGGGCCGGGGACCCGGTAGGTCTATATTTTCTCCCACCTGGGGGGGTACGCTTTATCTTACATGGTAAGGTAAATTGTTAGATTGGTCTATTAGATACAGTCACTCGCTTGGAGGGGATAAAGAGCGTCCCTCACCCGTGAATGATGCAGTGTGATGGTGGTGACTCAGCGGTAGTTTAAATTTCCATAAGTACCCCAAAAATATTGAGATGGGTATTTATATAAGATCGAATCTTTGGGATTAATAACGCGAAAACTACCAATTAATTAAGATGGAAGTAAATTTCGAGGAGGTATCAAAGAAAAAATCAAAACAGTGTTTCATAAATCTTACTCTTATCCTAAAATCTTGGTCCAAAGTGTTGGGTAGAGGCGAATTTCCTCTCTCCAGAGAGTAATTAATTAACTTGGCATTAATGTTTACAAACTCTTTCAATTAATAATCGTATGTAGATAGAATGGTTTAGATGTTTGAAAGTCACTAACATGGTCTCTCGCAAACAAAGAATGGCACCAAAATGTCTCCTAAGAACAACTATGAACGATCCATAAACTTTGGTGGTGATCCACGCAGATCCCAGCATAATACCTTATATGTGTCTATGGGCTAGAAATTCCCTAGATATTGTGTCCATGGGCTAAAAATATTCTAGATATTGTGCCCATGGGCTGGAAATTATCTAGATCTTATATGTTCATGGGTTAGAAATTCTCTAGATCTTATTTCGATCAAAAATTATAACAACCCCAAAAGTTATTAAGCCTAGAATGGGGAGCTATCACTCAAGATCTGCTCCTAAAATAATATCTTGCAAGAACGAACCTGATGTCATTCAATTTTGTTTTTGTCCTTCTGGAGGGTTAAGTAAACCTATGAAACTTATAAATATAATTTTGATTGTCCCGTAAGATAGCTCATGAAGGTCAATTGTATAGTTAAATAATCTGACCCAATGAAGCTGAGGAACCACAAATTTTTCCTCTGTCAAACAATTTTACCCATGACTATAAATTGATCAGCTTACAGCTGAGGGTACGACATCCCCACTTACTCAGAGAACCCCACGAAAGAGTTATGGCATAACGCAAAGATAAATCGAACACACATTTTCAAATAAAAAATCCTGGCGCAGTCAGCGACCGCTGGGAAACCCATGATGGCGACACCTGGCAACCTTACGTCACTCGTGGCCTATTTTTTCTGGCACTTAGGGGAGAAGGATGTTTTCATTCGCACAACTCTATCACTGCCACCGTCGTTCCACGCCAAGTGTCAGCTTTCACAATCCGCCTTCAAGATCTCCATTCACGCGAGCTGCAGCCACTTGATTAAGTGATCAAGAAGTATTCCTACCTTACTTTGTTAACAATAAATAACAGTGATTTACAAACAAAAAAAATCTTTGTAAGCTGTCTAAGTTTTTCCATCTGATCCAGGAGAATTTTGCACCGCTGAATCTGAAAATAACATCCGTTTCCTCCGATTAGGTCAGGATTTTTTGTTAAGTCGAGTTTTAAAAAAATCCCAGCTTACAACTAAATCGATTACATTTTTGTGACATTTTCGGTTGATTTTTGTTAATATTTCTCATCTGAAATAGGTTTTAAAGATAAACACATTGATTTCTAACACAATTTCTTAATTAGGAAGTTAAAAAAATTGATTAGTGTACATCTAATTGTAGACATTGATAAAGGTAAATACATGTTAATTGGATATTAGGTCATCATTGTTCAGAATTCTAGACATGAACTTCTGCTTCTTCGAACTCCTGAAATGCTCAGCGGTAAGGATCTCTCTCTACAGAGTTCAATAGTAATCAGCCATCATAGCTGCATTTCAGAGTCCCTGATACCTTGTCTCCACATCTTTCATGTCCTCATGGAATATCTCCCCCTGCTCGTCGCTCATTGATTCCAGATTCTCCGAAAACCGATCCATATGTGAGAATAAGCAATGCATTTTAATTTTCATGCTTCATTCGAGGTTTCTGAAAGCAGTCTGAATATTGGTGACAAGTTCTGTCGAGTTCCTTGCCAAGAAAGTTCTTCATGACCAGAACAAAAGCCTTCCACACTTCCAGCTCCACTTTGTCCATTGGATTCTAAAACTTTGGATCTCTAATGAGCTGACAGAGTTGAGGACGGTCAAAGATGCCGGCTTTCAACTTCTTCAAGGTCAATCCTGGAAAAGCGTAGCACAAGTAGGCGATGCAGCCACTATCCTTGTACAGAGCTTTGGTGAACAGTTTGATCAAGGTGGCACGGGTACTTGGCGAACCAGGACTGTTGTCTCAACAAAAAATTCACTATCTTCAGGTCAACATAAATTAACAACTTATGCTGATTATAACAAATTTAATCCATCACGTACCTCTTTACTTCATACTTCTCTTTCAGTGAGGTCGAATGGGTGAGGGGCTAACTTTTTACGGTTGTACAGCAGAACACATTTCAGGGATCGCTTGTTGCTGTCAATGAACAGTCTCCAATCTTCGGGTTCGTACTTTTTCACTCCAACATGAGCAGAAGCTGCGCAATAAGTACTTCTCTCCAGATAAAAAAATGGAGGTACTCTTGATATCTGTTGCAGTAGAAGGTGATGCAAGCACTGTAAAAGAGGAAAGTTGTTTTACCTTTAATATTGATGCGAACAGTTCGGCAGATGACTTTGACAAGCTGTGATCGTAAACTCGATCTCTTCTTTTGGGAAAAAAGGTGTGGAGCATCATCGTCAAAAGCCACTTCTTCTTGATTTTCTTAACACCCGAGGAATCTTCGTCACTAATGTCAGGAAGTTCTTCAAAGAACAGTAATGAAATTTTATCGCAATGAGTTACAGAACGATGTGCTAAATGGAGATGAAGATACTTGAGGCGGTTTCGATTCTTTCTGTTGTTCCAAGTCAAATCAATAGCGCAGAAGTAGCGGTTTATCGGCTCCCTCCAAACCATGGGAACTTCAAACTTCAGAGATCTCTTCTTGCCCTTGGTCCAACGACGTATATACTTGGTGCATGTCTTGCATACCATGTGTAACGCCCAAGTCCTATCCTGGTCACCAAGTTTCATACCAAAATAAACATGGTAAGCACGCTTTATGAAATTTGTGACTGGATTCCTATGAGGAACAACTGTGTATTCGCCACATATGTAACAGAATATATTAGCCTTATTTTTGAAAGATCTTCTAGCTGAATCAATTTCATTCACCTGCAAAAGAAAAATGCCAGTTAGTCAATAAATGCCACATGTAAACTCTTCAGAATTCATTATTTAAAGAAATAGTCTTGTATCATATAAAGAGAAAATACCCGTACATGTACAAAAAAAACCCGTAAAAATGATCATGTGGTGATAAAAGTTGATCTAATTAAGTTAAACCAATGTAACTTTTGGATTCAGTACATCAAAATTGTCCCCCATCAGCTAAAAAAAACTTAGACAACAAAGTTGATGTTGTCCAGTGTAATCTATTACAAAATTAGTGTGTATAACCAAACGTTCCATGCCTTACCGTGATAACAAGAAGCAGCTTGGCTCTAGAGACGAGCGACGCAAATATTATGCAAACACCCCGAAGGAGATTTTGCGGCGGTTTTTCGCTATAAAGACTCCAACTTCCCATTGTTCAATCAGACTCCACTACAGAATATCATTATCGACGGATGACTCTAACAGCTTAAACTGCAATAGGTTTACAACCAGACGTTTGTGGAGCCGCAGCCTCCACCAAAAGCGCACACTATACTACATAGTAGAACCTCCCACCCCCACCCCAAACAAACATTAACATAATGCCCAAATTATACTATTCACATTAAGGTTAAGCCATTAATTCTCCCACTTCGCCGATCCCAAACCCGGTCTCATAAACGCATCCACACACATTTCACTCAACACGCTATTTAGTCACTCACACACAACACGCTATTTAGTCACTCACACACAACACCTTGCTGTATACATAGACCCCTGACATCCACTCTTCTAACGCCCTCCCCTACCTCGTGGAGGGAAGACTCTACCTGGCCATGCTGTGGTGTGGAGATCTCTCAGCCCTTCTGAACTATATGAAGATGCTGGATGTAACCATCACGGATGCCCCACTCGTGCTGGAGGTCACCATATTAGGGTCATACAAAATATCCTAATGCCTCTCCAGAATGCGACCCTCCTTCCCCCCCTCCGACATACAATTAAACACATTACGGAAGAATGCACACAAGGTAGTGTCGGTTGTAGCATGGACAAGTATGCTGCAGCTAACATCTGGATGGTAGTGTGCTCTCCCTCCATCGTCCTTTGATGGATTTTCCAACCATTTTTACTTCCTTTTTGCACCTTTCTTTACAGATCTCTTTTTACAAACCTTTTCCCGAGAGATGTTCTCGTTGGTATTGGGATTAAAAAAAAATCTCTCCTAACAGCTTTCTGCTCTATTTCCCTTTGTATAGCATCCGATACAAGCGACAAGGATTCAGCGGCTGAGCGGTAAGGCTTTAAGATGGCCCTTCGGCCCTGACGCTTCTTAGAGCGACGGCAAATTCGTATCCAGAAACTGGCTTCATTTTCCTCTTGCTCCGTGAGAATGGGAGTTTCTTTCGCCTCTGTCACAAAATATTTCGCTCAATGAAAGGAAAAGAGAAAGGTTAGGAAGGCGCGCGCGTCTGTAGGAATGGGTAGACTTGGCGTAGGGGGATTTGTAAAAGTGGATGTATGTGAGTATTTGACGGAGGGGGGTTGTAGGAGCAGGTGTATGGACGTATCTGATTAGGGGTATTTGTAAGATATAGTTCGATAGAAGAAAAGTTGTGAGAGGGTAAAAGGCTAGTGCGTCCAGAGTTACCCCAACCCATCCTCTCTTCTCTAGCTCCTTTTCGGGACCAGAGAAGATGAGAAAGGGTGGGAGAGCCCGAACAGTTAGAGGAAGAGTAGAGGGAGCGATAGTATAGCCAGAAATTAGTAGGAGATTAGACAGGCAACCTAGGTGGTCATGGCCCTACATCTAAACGCAGTGCTAGTAACACGATACGTATCGCCCACCCTCGTATGTACGTAGAGCCCGTTTTGTAAGACTGTTGAAAGTGTTAGTGAGAAATGGACAGAAGTTGGTGAGTTGCGGAGAGTTGCAAATTGCTTAGAGGTCAAGCTAATCTCTGTCCATTGTTAAGTAGTTGCAAAATGAATTATAATCAAAGACTAAGTACCTAAGATCCAGGTTGTTGTGCATTCCGTTAATGTTTTCTTGTATTTAATGTGGGCGTTCAAACCGTTGTTAGTTGAAAGTCTATTACTGGTAAGTATTTGTGTGTTTTAGTTGCATGTTTTGCTGTTAGCTAGCTGATTTCTTTCTGATGTCTATGGTATCTTTAGATTCCTTGATTGGTATTTTCTTTTATTTAGAAGTAATTATTATCCTTCTTTGTCCTGTGTCGTAGTCGGTTCTCTAATCGGTTGTCGTATTCGTGGTTTAGTCCTTGCAATGTTGATCCGATTTCGAGTTGTTGATTATTCCTTCTATGTGAATATACCATCTACCTCTTCTTCATATCTTATCTCATCCTACTTGGGAACAGTCGGTGAGGTTATAGGTCGCCAAATATAGGTTCGCCAGTTATAGGTTTGGCGTAAGTAGGCCTTGTTTTGATTGCAAGGCGATCCTATAAGGGTTTGGTAAAGTGGCTTGCTTACAGGTTTGTTTACGTACAGTCCGAGGGGTATTAACCGATCAAGGTTTGTAAGTAAAAGGCCCCTTTGTGCAAGGAATTAAATACTTGTATTTTTATGCCACTTTGAAACGTTTACACTTACGGTAAAGATATAATTTGCGCAACGGAATATTCTAAATCGGATTATAATGGCAAGAACAAGAATAATGGAGATTCGCAGAGCGGTGAATTAAGAGTCGATAATGTTAGTCTAGTTATAATAATGATTATAATGATGATTAATGATTAATCCGTTTCGTATTTATACCAAGGAGCACCCTGGAGGCGAATTGTAGCTAAATTTTACCTGATTTAATTATCTTATTTTGTATTTATCTTCGCTCCTCCTAAGGTTTCCATTTCATATTAATTCATTTTGTTGATTGATTTTTTGCTTTTTTTGTGGGCGTTCCCTCTCCTCTGTATCATTCTTATAAATATTACAATTTTCAATACTTCTGTTATACCTTGATAAAGAACTCGAAATAAAGGTCGAAAGTACTTAGAATCCTCGTATTAATTTTCCCTGTGGGCTTTGTTGCATTTATATATATATATATATATATATATATATATATATATATATATATATATATATATATATATATATATTTGAACACCAATATATTAGGACAATTTTTTTTTGAGTGACGGGTACTGACCAATTTTTAAGCTCATTCTTGAGTGGTGTGTCCGCAGTTTTCCTAGTTCTTTAAAAGAGGATACTAGCTAAGCGGTAATAGTAATCGCCATTTTTGTGTCGTGAGTCAGATTCCCTCGTTAGTTTTTTTTAGAGTTCGCCCGGTTTTTACCAGGAATTTTTAATAACTTTGTCGTTGATATAGTTTATATTTTTTCTGGGTAAAGCTTCAATAGCTCTGCTAGCTTTTTCGTGTACAAAGGTCGAAAGTAGCATATCCGGGATGTCTTCATTCGATCGTTTTCATAAGCAAGGGCAGATCCTAGGCTTATTTGGGAAAGATTTAATCGCTTACGTACAAGAAGAAGAACATAACGAACGTGTGGAAAGAAAAGCACAGATAGAAGCCGAAGAAAAAAAAACACAGAGAGAAGCAGAAGCAGAAGCCGAAGGAAGAAAAGCACAGAGAGAAGCAAAGGAGAGAGAAAGAAAAGCGCAGAGAGAAGCAGAAGCAAAAGAAAGAATTAGGCAGCACGTGAGAGAGATAAACGTGACCAAGTCGAGATAAACTTCGTAGGATCTCGAAATAAACAGGCTCAAGTGCCTTCACTAAAACTCACCGCATACAAGGATGTAGAAGATTTTTGCTCCTATTTAACGCACTTCGAGAAGATCATCGAAGTCAACAATTGGGACTTGGAATCAGATGGTGTCACCCGGCTACTTCCACTCCTGAACCCTCGCCTTCGGGACATAGTCATTTCGCTTCCTTCAGAGGCCACCCTTGATCATTCAACCCTAAAGGTAGAACTTATTCTGCTATTGACATGAATCCAGAATTTTATAGGGTTAGATTCCGCTCCACAAGAATACAGCCAGACCAAACCTACAAACAATTTGGATTCACGCCTCGGCGTAATTTCCAATTCTGGCTGGATTCCGCCCAAGTATCTAATGATTATAAGTTGCTAATCGACTTTATTCTAAGGGATCAACTGATGTCGACCCTCCCTTGCGAACTAAAGGCCTTTATAGCGGACAGAAGAGCGTCCAATTTCAAGGAGCGTGTAGAAGAAGACGACCTCCACGCTTCCAGTCACGACCTCTACCCCAAGGAGGTCAAGAAGAACCATCCCCCTCCCCCTGGGCAATAAAGTTACAATTGCTCCCCAAATTATCAACTGAGGACCTCGTCGAGTCAACAGATCCACCAAATCTCTGCTGCCCCCTCGCCTAATCCGCCAGTCGCATCACCAGCGTCCCCTCTCCCTCTCCCCCGGATCAACAAGTAAATTTCCTGTTTAACAAGAGTTTCCTCGGTTAGCGCTAGTTTGAAAATGGCTCAGTAAATGGTTGCCGAGAGTCAAACTTGGTTAGAGATACAGGTTGCACCTGTATAGTAGTATCCGATAAACTACTAACCTCCCCGCCCCGTAAGCTCCCAGCATAACAGGTTCGCGTTGGTGCATGACTTTTTAGGTCGTGCAACCAGGTTCCCAGTGGCACGGTGTCATATTCAGTGCCAGTACTTTACCGGATGGGCCGACGTAGTCGCGGCCCCGATAAAATTCTGCTTCGTCCTTATCAGACAGAGCGCACAGCTCTCCCCAAACCCAATTCCTCAGCCGGTTGTTATCAGGGCCGAAGCCGAGGAAGAAGTATCGCTTGCGGTACCCCTTATCGTCCCCAGACGTCTACTTCCCCACCAACGTTCAATTTGCTGAGGCGCAGAAGAATTGTCCGACACTACAACCTCTGTGGGAAAAAGCAAGGAAGAAGGAGACTGAAACGGTGCGAGGCAAACGGAGATCGAATCCACCATGAGGGACGCGTTATTATACCGTTCTTCTGTTGAACCGGAGAGTCCCCCGACCAACGCGTTGTGTGTGCCGAGAACGTATATCGAACCCATTTGTGAGGGTATGGAACGTACATACTCACATGCCGCCAGGCGATCGTGGGAACGAAAGAAATTTGTCGTTTGAGTTGACCTTCGTCTGCTCCCCCCTCCCCGACATTCTACCGCTTTCCTCTGGCTTCCATCTGACATAAGTCGTTATCCGCGCCAAACCTCCCCAACAGGCAACAGGAAGTCTGACGAAAGAAGGCCTATCTCACAGAGAAACCTAAATTCTATTTGCCTTCTTTATGATACCAAGGAGATTGTCCAAAAGGCGCCGCGATAAGCGAATTGTCGTATAGGGAATCTCTCTCTCTCGATTTTACACAGTCCGCGGTATTAATGACAACGCCGTTCTTTCCTCAGCAGAAGTGTTCCAGACCTACTCGCGTAACCCTCACGTTGAACGAGAGTCGTTGCCGTAACGTATCGACTGCTAAGGCGCACCCTCTGAGTTAACCTAGTCTCTGTCTCAAAGAGTTCCTGAGGCAAATCCCGCCCCGCGGAGTCTGTGACTAGAATAATACGCTCTGTTGCTCAACGTAACTTGAGAAAGAAAAGGAACATCCAAATAGTTACTGGAAGTAACTATTTGTTAGTGTCACATCCAGTTAGGAGTGAACTAAACGGAACTGCAGTCAGCAGCCCTGAACCCGTCGTCTTATCCCCCCTCTCCCCGAGAACTCGTGTTAACGCCACCCGAACCACCCCGTCTGGACGTGAGTAGTCGTCTCTCCAATCCATCACAATTAATGTTAATCTGTAAACCCAGTGTCCCTCTATTCTTAAATTACCTATTTAATTAACAGTGATTGATACTCCCATTGATTCATTATAAATCTAGGCGCTTAACGTCAGTGTTATCCTCCTCTCTTTTTTTAAAGAGATTCAAGTGAGTCATTCCCTCATATTATTATTTATAATTGCTGTCAACCCGGACTAATCCGTGTTTAATATTTAATCCTTATTTACCTAAATGCCCGTTTAACTATTGCTACTAATTATTATTTTGGTGTAAAGTAAAGTTTATTTTTGTACGTGTGTTTATTTGGTGGCTCCTCCTTTTGACGTACCATTGGCAAGACTCTAATTAAGAATCCCTTCGGCTAATTTATTCAACCTGTTTTATGCACTATTAGAATTTAACAACCACAAACCTAACCCCAGTAACAAGTGGGACTTTTATAGCGAGAATCCTGGCCGTGACACAACCCGCCTCTAACCAGCCTTCCAACGTTCAATAGGAATTAAAGCCTATATATATATAATGATCGTATATTGAGTCATAGGGTCTCAATACCATCGACTTAAACATAAGCGGTGTGTCCAGATCAAGGACTAGAATAATTATTGGACCAGACTATGAGCAATTCTACGACACCGTTCTTAAAATGGCTCACGATGGCTTAATGGCCGGACATTTCGGCCATAACAAAATGGCCCAGCGGGTATTCAAGTATTTCTTTTGGTGAGGTGCGGCCAAAGAAATTATCGACTTCTGCAAGTCCTGTGACCTTTGCCAGAAAGTCACCTCTAAAGGGCGTGTAGCCCCCGCCACCCTTCACAAGACCCCGAGAGTGGCCGAGCCCTTCACCCGGGTATCAATCGAACTAATAGGCCCCATTCGTCCCCCGTCAAGCAAGAGACACCCCTATATTTTAACCCTCGTCGATTGCGCCACCCGTTTTCCATAGGCTATCCACATGAAGAAGATTGATAGCATTTCTTGTGCAGAGGCTTTAATCTCAATCTTTTTCCGAGTAGGAATTCCGAAGGAGATCTTATCCGACAGAAGACGTCAATTCACTTTAAATTGATGGAGTATGTCGGTGAACTATTTCTCATCAAGCCCCCTCTTCACGACGCCCTGGCACCCTTTCGCTAATGCGATGAGCGAAAAATTAAATGGCATTGTCAAAATGGTACTTAAGGAGGTGTGCCACGCCAAGCCCCAAGAGTGGCACCGCTACCTCCCCGTAGCGTTATTTGCTTGTCGCGAAGTCCCTCATAGGACTTTGGGGTCCACTCCATTTGAGCTGTTATATGGACGTAACGTCCGACGACCAATGAGCATTTAGAAAGAATTGTGGTCCAATCCTAGAATGGATGAAGAAATTAAATCCTCTTACGCGTATAATTTAGACCTGCGTACGCGGTTAGAAAAAATATGCAGACATCGCTCTCCGCAACGCCTATTTAAACTTGGAAAAATACCGCACCTACTTCGACCTAAAATCAAAGGTGCGTTCGTTCAAACCAGGTGACGAATTATTGCTCTTGCTTCCCTCCGAAGCAAATAGGCTCCTCTCCCACTGGAAAGGACCTTTTTCCGTTTTAGAACGACGCAGCCCGGTGGATTAACTAATTGAAACCCCCTCCGGTAAAAAAATTTACTACGTCAACCACCTAAAAAATACCACCGCCGAGCTTGCCTAAATAAAGTAGTCGCTCTGGACGAAGAACCCGTCCTCGAAGCCGCCTATCCCGTTTAACCCTTGTGTCTTGTCCAAACGGTGTGCGTAGAAGCAGACGATGAGTATCCACCTCCGTCCCTTCCTTTCCTCCAAGCGGAACCTAACTGCGACTTGGCCTTAAACCCCAATAATCTGGCCCCTAATGTTAGGGCTCAATTGTTTGCCTTATTGGAAGACTTTCCCGACGTCATTTCGAAATTTCCGGGCTGCCATACTCAATTTACACATGAGATTGTCCTCACTACTCAAGATGCGATAAGAACCAAGCCTTATCCCATACCCGTACATTTGCGGCTGACTTTCAATGCAGAGATCGAGAACTTATTAAAATTAGGAATAATAGAACCTTCGTCGTTAGATTTTTTGGTCCCCCATTGTCATGGTTAGGAAGCCTAATAAGTCGTTTAGGGGATGCGTCGATTTTCGCAAATTAAACGCGCTTACACAGTTTGACGCGGAATCGATACCTCTAATCGACCAAATTCTTTATGCCTTCGAAGACGCGAAATTCATCTCCAAGATCGACCTTTGCAAAGCCTATCACCAAGTGCCGCTTTCAGAGCGATCAAAACGCTTTACCGCTTTCGCTACTGAAAAGGGGTTAATTCAGTTTACTCGGCTTCTTTTTGGGTTGGTAACTACTTGCCAAAGTTATTTCCGGATCATGCGCGGGTTGTTAGATGACCTATCGAATGTGACTTTTTATTTCGGTAACGTGTACGTCGCTACTCATACCTGGGACCAACACGTACGCTCTCTGTGCGCGCTACTATCCCGGTTACGCGTATACGGGTTCACGGTAGGCCCAAAAAAGTTTCACTTCACCTATGACACTATTAACTACCTTGGCTTCCAGGTCGGTAGGAATCAAATGATTCCCCAGGACGACAAAGTAAAGGCTATCTCAGAAATGCCACTCCCCCGAACGAAGAAACAGCTTCGTTCCTTTTTGGGATCCGTGTCTTTCTATCGTCGTTTTGTGCCGAATTTTGCTGACATGGCCTCGCCCCTTAACGACATGCTTAAGAGAACGGCCCCCGCTCTAGTCAATTGGACCACTTTCGTGGAAGATCGCTTCCACCAGTTAAAGAACAAACTAATCTCTGCCCCTATTTTGAGATTACCAAATCCTAATAAAACACTCGGGGTTCATACTGATGCCTCCCAAAATGGTCTAGGTTGTGCTCTCGTCCAAAATGACGACGATGGAGTGGGATATCTTGTAGGATATGGTATTCGGAAGCTGTCCCCTCTCAAAAAGGCATATGCCACCATAGAGCTCCAAACTTTAGCCATAGTGTGGTCTATTCAAAAGTTTAGGATGTATTTCATAGGTAAAAAAAATATTGTCGAAAGCGATAACAAACCTCTAGCGTACCTAAAAAACTGTAAGAGCCAAAATGGCCGTTTAATGCGTTGGAGCCTACTACTCATGGAGTACCAATTTTGGATCATGTATGTTAAAGGCACCAACAACTGCTTAGCCGATAGCTTGAGTAGAAATTCAATAGAAGACCCCTCTCCAAAAACCTGAGTGTATAGCAAAATTAGTGTTTGACTCATTTTGTAAGTACTAGTTTTCTAAGATGTTATGTGTGCGTATGTATAGATTAAGTTCTCTGTGGTTACACATATGTAAATCCTGTGTATGTTATATATATTATCTGTTTGCTAAACGTTAAAACTGTAGCTGTATTAACCCCCTCTTGATGAAATTAGTTGTAGACATTTTTCTCGCCCTAAGATATTACTTCGGGAGAGAGAGCGAGCCGTTACTTCCCCCCCTTCCTCCGACTTCACCCTTTTTGGAATTTCCGCCCGGTCACTGAGAAATTTACCCCGAAGCATGATGCTGTGATTGAAGGCTATCTCCCCGCCGTCTTAACCTTCCCTTCCCCCGAGTCGGGAGATTATTCGTCTATTGGTAGGTTTGCCTCGACACAACTTTTATACCTCCAGCCGCTGGTCGTTCCATCAGACCCGCTGATCCCGACCTCTTACACCTCCCCGTAAGGACACGCTCTCTTGCCCCGGCTGATAATGAAGGTTCGAGAAGTTCCCTCTTCTTGTTTTGGAGAAATCCGGGTATATATGCGCCCTCTTAAGGATTACCCACAGATTCGATTAGACGACGCTTTCCCGAATTGAGGTTCGCTTGAACGACGCTCTCGCCCGAGAAGTGTTTAGTGACGGTTGCAGGCCGCAGAAGAGCTGGACATCACACTCGTAACTTTGGGTCAGGGAGAAAAGTCTCTTTAGGCAACGTCAGCGTTTCTCAACCGCCTTCGGATAGAGGATTGGAGAAGCCGTCCTTCGAAGTTCTTCTGGTAACCTCTTGATGACAAGAGGCTCAATAGCTCGCTCAATCCGAGTTTGGAGAAGTCCCCTTCCCCTCTGAAGTTCGTCCGGTGACCTCTTAAAGACAAGAGGCCCGCATCTCACTAAATCAGAGTTTGGAGAACGTAGCATCACCCTCTTCGGACCACCCCCCACCCCCACACCCCAAGTTCGCCCCTCTTTACTCTCGAGGTTCAAAGGAACTGAATCTCTCACCACCCCAAATCTCCCATTATAATTATTTAATAACCCTAGTTATCCAATCAGTATTCGGAACCTAATTCCGTCTTATTCGTATATATATATATATATATATATATATATATATATATATATATATATATATATTATTGTGTATCTTTTATCTAGTGTATATTAAAATCTATTTTTGTCTTTGTGTTTGGAATATTCCTTGGTCACGCAACTGCAGCTAACTATTCAAATCGCACTCTTAGAACAATAACTTTTGTTGCCTTGCTTAGCCAACCTTAGAGCCTGTGTGCGTATATTCCCGTACTTCGACACTCTGTTTGCTTAAAGCTAAAGATGCCCTTCAGCAAATTTACATTAAGGAGAAACATCTTTTGTCGCGGGTTCTGTCCCCATTCCAGAGAGCTCTAATTACTCTGTTTGCCTATCTGCTGCCCCACTCGGGTGCGATAGCCTTACATTGTGGTCGGGTTTCAAACTAGACGTTCTAATCAGATTCCGCTGATTCACAAACTGTCTCCATACGACCTTATTGTATTGCTCCTACCATTCCATCTATGACACTTTGACTTAGAAAAATGTATATTTATCATTCTCTCTCTCTCTCTCTCTCTTTCTTTGTGCCTCTGCAGTCATTGCACACTACAAGGTCTCCATCCTGCCCCTAGTAGTATTTGATTGGAAATTTCTTCTCCAATCTCTACGCGTGACCTTTTAATGACCGCCTTTCGCCCCTTTTATTATTATCTTGTTAAGGGGCTCGGTATTAGCTATCCTGTCTAGGTCTTTTATTTTTCTTCTCTCTATCCTTCTCGAGTCAGTTATTAGGTACATTACCTTGTTTTGTATTGTAATTTGAGAAGATTACTACTCGACAATGTACACATCGCAATTGCCGGATAGAATAGCGTCGGTTGGATTATTTGATTATTAGTCTTTTTATTTCGTTGGTTGGGCGTTATTAATTTATATAAAAGTTTTAGTCTTATTTTGCCTTTATCTATTCTGTCGGTTACATGTTTCTTATAACCAGTTTTAGTTATTGTTAACCCCAGTACTTTACATTCATTACTATATGTATATCTTTCATTACCTACATTTATTTCCGCTGTCTTTCTCCTGAATACTAGTACATTTTGAATTTATCGCGGTTCGTACTCATCTTCCATCTTCGTTCGTACTCGTTTATCCTCTGTATCTCTTCTCCTGTGTTGTGCCTGTATGGTGACACAACAAATTGCCTTATGTCATCCGCAAATTGTATATTTACACACCCTTCCATTGCTGGGGGTGGTATGTCTGCTGTGCAGACAGCGTATAATAGCGGATTCAGGCAACCACCCTAGGGAAACCCGGCTTCAAGCTTAAAGCGTTCTCCTTGGTGATTGCCCGTGTCTATATACGCGTATCTATACCTTACGTAGTTGCACAATAATCTTTTAAGTTTATTGTTTATTCCAAGTCGAAGTATCTTGTATTTATGCCCGGTTGACAAACTTTATCGAAGGCTTTGGACACGTCTCTACAGAAGATGTCCATGCTCATCTTTTCACCTTTCACTTTTGCTAGTTTTTCCATTCTTAGGCAGAGTGCCATTTCCGTGCTCCTGTTTTTTTCCGGAAGCCGAATTGGCATCATTATAAAGGTTATCCCCTAGATGTTGATCGAGTCTGTGCTTTATTATATTCTCGTATACTTTCTCGATAAAATCTAATAGCGAAATAGGTCAGTAATTTTCCACCCGACATGGGGATTTCCCTGGTTTTGGTATGAAAATTATTTTTGCTACTTCCGATCCGATCCGTATTTAGGCACGCATTAAAGACATTCCTTAAACCTCCTAGTATGTTCTCCATTGCTTCAATGTAGTTTCTCTTAGTGAGTCCTGAGACCTCTGGAGCTTTCTGTTTAAAACTCCTTATCGCATCTTTAAGTTCTTGCATTGTTATTATTGCATCATTTTTCTCTTAGTGTTTCTATTTGAGTCGACAGAATTTTAATGATGGGTCCTTTTCCGTATCCAGTTCAGTTCTCCAACAACTTCATTCTCAAAGTCAGTGACGTAGTTTCTATTTTCTTCCTCGCTGATCCGAAAAACGTTCCTCCAATGATCCCTAAAGGCTTTTTCAATCTCGGTTTCTTCTTCCAGTAGGTTTTCTCTTTCGTTTTTAATTCTGGTCTTTTCCTTAGCTTGTTTTTCCTTTAATCTGTTTACCCATTTCCAGAACTGTTTCGGTGATACTTCCTCATCTATTTTACGTATATGGTTATTCCAGTGTTCTTGTTGCTTATCTTTTATCATTATCGTTATATATCTCTTTTTCCTTCTTAATTGGTTACAAAGTTCCCTGCTTGGTCCGTCCCTCCGTATCTGCTGTTCCAAAGTCAATCTTAATTCTATGTTCTTGTTCACCATTTCGGGTGTCCATCTGAAGTTTTGTATGATTCTGTATGATCTCTTGGGGATTGCCTCCTCGTCTGCGTTGATCAGAGTCGTTCGTCGATATCCTCGATTGTCGCTTCGTTGTGTCCTTGTTTGAGGGAACCCCACGTGGATTCTCTTGAGCAGAACGGAACTTTCATGCGCTGCCGAAGGCCCGGTTAGTCCTAAATTGGTAAGCCTACCCCCCCCCCCCCCCCCGTCCCTTCCACAAGCGGCAGCCTCGAACCGTGTCCACCACTATTTACTTTTACACGGGCAAAATGTCCTCTGCAAGAAGATTGCAGGCCATTCGAGATTAGAGCTGTTTTCCGCTTACCGCCCCCCAACCCCGGAGAGAGCCTCGGACATAAATAGCGCTCGACTCCCATGAAGAGACACAAGAGTGAGGTCGACGGGACTGGAGATTGTCGCCTTGCGGTTGTATTCTTGTTTGTACTTGATTTCCTTTTCTTTTGTGCTTTTCTTCTCTTCACTCTGGCCTCATAAGTGGATTCCTCAGTGCTGCTATCCGTTTCAGTTTCGTCCGTGTTGGTATCCTTTCTTTCTTCTTCATTGTCCTCGTTTTGTTTAGTCTCTTCTATAAGCTCCTTCGTGGTTTTGTCATTTATTTTTATTTTGAATATGGCTGATGAGTCTACTTCCTTAGGGAATTTCATTGTTTAAAGGCCACTTTCTTTAAGCATTCCATTCAGAGTACTGGCATAGCTCCCGGGGTTAGCTATATTCATAACGTACAGGTGAAGTATGCATGTGTGAATCTTCACATTTAACTTTTCATCTATGTTTATTTGTGTCTCCATTCTCAGTTGTTGAGTAATATTTTGGGTTGCTGCAGCATAGGACATATTTCTTTGTCCTTTCGCTTTTACTTCGTTCTTTTTCTTTTTCTTTTACTTATCTCTTTTCTTTTTGGAAATGACATAACCATAGTCCGGTTTTGCCATCCGCAGTTGATGCATTATGTTCTGGCAGTTACAATGTAAGTGGCCCTCTGTCCCGCATTCAGAGCAAATCAGTAGATCCTTTGGGGGGCAATCTACTGTTATATGATCTTCCATTGTGTAGTATCGGAAGCAAATTTGTATATTTACAAAATTGTCTCGTTAGATGTTTACTTGGGGAATTCTGGTACAAAAGGCTATTAGCCCCTTTTCTACAATTTGTGAGGCCATTTCTGTGTCTTCGCATACTATTTTGAACAAATGTGTGTGTGTGTGTGTTATTTGAACCTTATAATCTCGTAGACTTTTAGCCATGGTTGCCTGGTTTCCAATTCCTCCTTTATGTCATATGGGGAATGCATGCCAACCCATGGTTCGACCTTTCTGCAGATCACACTTCTGTTGGCCGTGATCTGTGGAAGGGTTTTTGCTTCGAGATCGACCTTTTTCAGAGCTATGCTTCCTACTGAGGATAGTAGTTTATCCACGGCATTATTCTCGGGGCATATCACAATGAATCCCGTTGGTACCTCTAAGCATTTTATGAGAGGGATTTGCAGGTCTGTAAATATCCTTTGTGCGATTTCTTGCGGTGTCCTCTTGGTTGCATTAGGTATAAGTCTCAGGGGAAGCCGTTTAATGAAATCCACTTCCGTGATCTTTAGGGGGGGAGGCCCCCCTCCCTGTTCCTAATCTGAAAAAAGGACAGAATCTAAAGAACTAGTATATATTCTCTGTGTGCCTATTGATGCTTTAAATACCTTCCTAATGTCGCACCCCACAAACCTTCCTACCAAAATAGACCTAATCTATCAGACACCTCTCCAAGGTATCCGGCTAGTGTCCTTAAGGGACCCCCTTCTTCGCGCTCCCTAACAGGGCTTCCTTCCAGGGTTCACTATACCGTACTACCAAGGAGGTCTGACGCAATGAGAGTTGCGTAAGTGTTGAAGGAAGTTTGAGAGGTAAATAGCGCGAAGTGTGGATAATCCCCCTTTGAGGGAGAATTTCGTACTTAGAAACAGGAGGTCTCTCCAATCAGACTAAGTACGCATGTATCTTAGGTGCAATTTAAAGAGGTTTTTCGTGCAGGAAAAATCACATTTTTAGACTTGCGTAGGACTTTGCCTCCTTTATCTGGGAATAATTTACCAGAGCGTAAGCGCGGAAAGTATACATTCGTCAGCTGCAGCATGTTGGCCCATATTATACCTTGACAAACCCTTTGAGCTTCCAATAAATATAAAGAAGAAACTTACGAGGGTATCCCCTAAGGAGGGGACTGCAAAGAAAGTGAAGAAGGGAAAATGTGTGGAAGATATATCGCCGAAGATTTTTCTGGGGACGCCGGGGCCTCGAGGGAACACAATCACCCAGTTATCACCCTGCAGCATACTGATCAATGGTTCACCTGAGACTCAGATTGGGGCACCATCCTAACCAAGAGAACCTGCCTTCGATCAGGAGAGTTGGGCGATCTCCCTATCCATAGCGAGCCACGAACCACGAATTTTAATTCCCTGATGTCAGTTTCTTTAGGAAACCCCTCGTCGGTTTTCGCTTTTATCAATCAGTAAAAGAGAGTGTCTCAAATACTCGCACGCACAACTGAGTTCGAAAAAGTACTTTAGAGTACTTTTGCTCTTCGTACGAACTTGTTCTTAGTCTTGGAATGCGTTTTCCAAGAGGGCGTTAAGCATCTAAAAAAAAAGTGGAAAATCTACATGGGTTGCGAGCCTCTTTAATTCGAAACATGGGACCCCATGTACCATTTCTTATCTTAACCCCCTACCTCCATTTGTTCGTCGATGGGGGTGGAAATTAAAAAAGAAAGGATCGAACAAAACATCTTACAAAAAGGAGGTAAAGCAGAATTGATAAACCACACTTCGATTCTTGAACACAATGGAATTATGTACCAAATCTCACGAATGTATACATAATTAAACCACCAGGAAGACTAGGCGAGATCCTAGGACAGGGTTATTGAGCGGTTAAAAGGGCAGCGTGGAAGTCATGCAACATTTTGAGATAGAAATTAGCGTCTTATAAGCTCGGTTTGAACTGAGTCTTTTTAAGTTTTGGGGTAGCTTAGTTTATTAAGCCTCAGGTCGAGGAGTCAGTGGTTCGCTTTCCGCTACCACTTCACTGATTTTCTTTCAACCTTCTCTCCTTACACCATGCAAGGGAGTATCGGTTGTAGCATGGACCAGTATGCTGCAGCTAACATCTGGACGATTGTGTGCTCTCCCTGCTCCATCGTCCTTTGATGGATTTTACAACCATTTTTACTTCCTCTTCGCAACTTTCTTTACAGATATTTCCTTACAAACCTTTCCCCGGGAGATGCCATCGTTGGTAGGAATGGGTAGACTTGGCGTAGGGGGATTTGTAAAAGTGGATGTATGTGAGTATTTGACGGAGGAGGGTTGTAAGAGCAGGTGTATGGACGTATCTGATGGGCGGGGATTTGTAAGATACAGTTCTCCTGGTAAATTTTATTTATATGATTATAAATTGGGGGACTTCATTCAGAGGGTTCATTCGAAATGTTTTCTAATCGACTCTACTTCTCTAGTGCCAATGTCATTTCTAATCGACTCTACTTCTCCAATGGCAAGGTCATTTCTAATCGACTCTACTTCTCTAGTGCCAAGGTCATTTCTAATCGACACTATTTCTCTATTGTCAGGGTTATTTCTAATCCACTCTACTTCTCTAGTGCCAAGGTCATTTCTAATCGACACTATTTCTCTAGTGTCAGGGTCATTTCTAGTCCACTCTACTTCTCTAGTGCCAAGGTAATTTTAGTGATAACCTTTATATGTATTTGTTTGGAAACCAAATCGATCAGCGGTAGTAATGGAAACTGCATTGTACGCAGTGATTAGTATATCAGTAATAGACCCACCACGGAACATTTGCGGGTTCATTACTCATATAATAATCTTCTTCGTTTAGTTGAAGTGAGGAGAAGTGAAAATAATGGCGTGTACATTGCTCGAATAGTCAAAAGGAGGAAACTACTTGAAGTGATAGGGATTCTTGCAAAGGAAGTTCAGTTCTCCTTACTTCTTCCCTTTCGTCAGCCTCTATATACATTTAGTACATAGACGAATGAAGGAAGCAGTCAAGATGATAAAAAAGAAAGTTTTCAATATATATGAGAAGAATAAATATATTTATTATTAAATCAATAGTTTTTTCACGAATCCCATCTGTTATCTTTCTATTTCCCCCTCCCCCCCTCCCTCACCTTACCAGACACTGTTCTTCCAGACTCCTCCACTCAATTACTCAGTCTCCAAGAAAGAATTCCAACTGTTCGTCGGTTCCTCAATCCCTTCTTATTAACGCCGCATTATTCTCATTAAGACCGCTCACTGACCGCCTCTCTCTCCAACCCCTCGAGCATTCCATACGTCTTGAGTCGTTTTTGCATTCGAGGGTCGTAAATTATAAATGAATTCACTTCAGGAATAAGAATTGAAGGACGGTGTTTACTTCCTGATAAATAATGGTCGTCAATATTAAATGTTATGAATTTGGATTGGGGCCAATTGAGAAACAAAAAAAAATCGAAATACGAACCAAGGAAATATTGCATCGGTCGAAAGGGGAAATGGGTGTTGGTTTTTTTTTAATACCCGTGGCTTATTATATTCTAAGTCAATTGTGAAGGTATTCATATTAATTAAATGGTATTTTAATAATACATTTTAAATTAATGATGAAATAAACACGGTTAGATAAAATAACATTACAACAGGCATCTGTTTTCCAAAAGAGGAACAATAAGAGGTAGCAATTAGTTCACAGGGAAAAATAGAAGTAGCAAAGAGTCCACAGGAACAATGTGAATTATCAATGAATACCCAGGAACAATAAGGAGTAGTGAAGAGTTTACAGGAATAATAAGGAATAGCAAAGAATCCACAGGAAAAATAAGAAGTATCGAATAATTCACAGGACAGATATGCGGTAACAAAGGATCCACAGGAAAAATAAGAAGTAACAAAGAACTCACAGGGACAATAATAAGTAACAAAGAATCCATAGTAACAATAATAAGTATCAAAAAATATATTGAACAATAAGAGTAGCAAAGAATCCACACGAAAATAAGAAGTAGCAAATCATCCAGAGAAACGACAAAAAGTAGCAAAGAATTCATAGGAACAATGAGAAATAGCAAAGAATCCAGAGAAACAATAAGAACTAGCAATGAATTCACAAGAACAATAAGAAGTAACAATGAATCTCAAGGAACAATAATGAGTAGCGAAGAATTCATACGAATAATAAGGAATAGCAAAGAATCCACAGGGACACTAAGAGATAGCAAAGAATCCACATGAACAATAAGAAGTAGCAAAGAATCCATTGAACAATAAGAGTAGCGAAGAATTCATAAGACAAATAAGCAGTAGCAAAGGATCCACAGGAAAATAATAAACAACAAAGCATCTAAAGGAACAATAAGAAGTAGCGAAGAATTCACAGTAACGTAATCCCCGTGTGTAACAGAAGAGTAACGGTTGTGATAGCCATATTTGGCATCCCTTGGCCAGTCTGGGCGGCTTCAGCCTTCAAACGTCGCAACTTGAGATGGTAATTTGAAGGAAAAAAAAAGAAGATTGATTTTCTTTTCAAATTAGCTATGGAGGCAGAAAGGATGGCCAACTGTTCATAACTGGAGAGAACTTGTTGAAATGGTTTTCTTTGTTGTGAAGCCATTTGAGAGGAATGGAGTTACTCGTATTTCTAATGGTTGATAATTATATAACAGGGTTGGTTCGACCGTTCCATTGTACGTAACTAAGTCCTTCCATTCAGTGATGGTAATAGAACAATAAAAAGAAACAGTCCTGGAACGCGTTCTATTAATGAACTTGACCTATCCCCTAATTCATAGTTCGTTGGCTGAATTTGGAGCCGGGTGGTCGATTTCTTTCCCCTTTTTTCCTATTTTCCCATTGCCGAGAATAAGGGAAATGGATTTGGAAGACGATTTAAAGGAGTATAAAGGAGTAAGCGTCGAAAGGGAACATAAAGGAGCGAAAACAAGTAGTGATGTACGTTTGCTGAGGAAATTTTCAGGGGGAAAGAGAGGGGAAACTATTCATACCGCTGATAATTATCGCAGGAGAGTGGTACCTTGGATGAGTGGATGGGAGGAAGAGCTGCTTGTGAAGGGTTGAGCTTGTTTTTGACCCTTTTATTGCTCTTGAGTTCAAATTTATTTACTCGATTTTCAGAATTTCTATATGTGAAGAGAAAAAAGATGGGAGCCTTCGGGTTTTAATTATAGACCACCCTAAATCGATAAATATTAATTATGAGGAAGAAAGAACATCACTAAACGATTATACTTTCATGTTTCATAAGAAGCCTAATTTAGGTATTTATTATACTCTATTTTTCATCTAAATTCAATCAAATCATTCTCTTATCATACACAGTTTCTCTTGTATAAGAAAGATGAAGCTAATTAAATCTCCCGAAATCTCACTCTTCGGCCAGATAAAACGAAAAAAAAACCCACACCAAAAACGTCCAAGCTATAAAATTTCAGGTTTTTGGCAAAATAAAAAAAGCGCTATTTTTATGCTTCACTGTCCATTAGAGTAGTATTTATCTACTTTAAGACAATCTGCATATCACTTAGTCCTTTCACTCCCCTGTTTCAAGGTAATAAAACCCAACATAATAGGCCTATTTTCTCCTAGATCTTGCAAGTTAAGGCCTATAGCTAGGCCTCGAATCGCCAGAACTTAACTTTTGTTTAGGAGTAAAGTCAAGATGCCAATTGGCACGGTCATTTACTAACTATCTCCGACTACTGGGCTAAATCTAGCGAAGGTACGAGTATTTAGCAAAACTTAATGAGACGCTCAGAAAATTCAGAAGTGTTTTAAAAGTGGATTATTAATGAGAAATTTGCTTTTCCAAGAAGTATGCTGGAAGAGAATGGTAATTTAGGTAATTTCTTCGGGTTTTATGGACTTTTCAACCCTTTAGATTTCCTGATCCAAATTTTACGAGAGAGACATAATGTTTACAACAGGTTGAGATTTAATAAATGTCAGTTGACAACTTATTCAAGCGAGCAGTGAAGATGATCTTTGTTATTGGTAAAATGTGTTCTAATTTAGTTAGGAAGGTTATAACAAAAATTATTTCTCTATTTATATTGAAATGAAAAATAAACCTTATTGCTGTCTAGTAGGTTTAAGGAAAAGGCCCAATAACAAATTGAAAATTGCCTATAGTAGCAATGGCAATAGAAGGCATAAAGCCCTGTACCAAGCTCATCAAAGTGATATTGTAAGAGTCTGATGAAACAGAACTTCAGGATTAGATTATCGAAAATCATATACATATAATCATTCAAAATCACCCAAAATAGCATACAGACAAAATATTTACCATTCTATTTTATTAGATTATAAATATTAAAATCTTTATAAAAAAGAATTTACAAAATTGGGTATAGTCGACTTCATTAGGTAGACCGATAGTAGATTGGAATCTATCCAAAGGGAAAGTGGGAATCTCGATTCTCGTCGTCCAAAAGGACATTGACAATCTCGATTCTCGTTGTCCAAACGGACAGTGGGAATATCGATTCTCGGCGTCCAAAGCGACAGTGGGAGTAGGAATCCCGATTCTCGACAGAGGATTCTGTCCAAACTTTTCGATAAGACGAATGACTTTCTTTAGTCTGTTGGAATTCCGGCTGACTTATTTGTAAGTTCGAATCTTTCCTTTTTGCCACAGGTAAATTACAGGTAAGAGGAAAAGATCAAATAAATAAAGAATTAGTTTCATAACTTTATTGAGTCTCATCTAAACATATTGACTCTAGTGCTTTCAAAGACATTCCTATGCAAGTCATTCCAAGTTTGTGTTATTTTAAAAATAAATATGCTATCGCAAGGTTAGATCTTATATTTACGAGTGGCCGCTCGCTTTTCTAACTCGCATATAATCTAAAATTTATATTAGTGAATCCATTTATTAGTTCAAATACCAATAATTTGGCCGAGTAGAAGTTGAGGTACCTCAGTAAGTCTTCGTATGATATATTTCTCAGTTCAGATAGTAATTTCGCACCTCGACACTAGACGTGTTTCAATATTACAATGTCCTTTCGCATGTATGGAGACCAGCATCACATACTTCAAATGAGGCATTGCAAGCGCTTTATTTAAAGGAAGAATATCTTTCGATTTAAATGAAATATGTCTGGCTATGTTACCTAGAACCCTGTTTTGAAACTTTTAGATCATTCGACCACTATATTGTAATCAATTTAGAAATTATCATAACCTTACACTTGTCCACGTTAAATTACATCTGCTCTTTCCGTCCATTTGCACACATACTTTATTAAAGCCCTTTTGCAGGTTTTCACAGTCAGTCGCTATGATATTTTGTCCCTTAGTATATATACATATATAAATATATATATATATATATATATATATATATATATATATATATATATATATATATATATATATCTATCCTTCCCCTATTGGTAATGTATATTGCGTAAAATATATCGATTGCTCTAAATATTACTTTGGCCAATCAGGTAAATGTTTAAAAAATCGAATTTCTCAGCATAAATATAATGTCCGTCGTGTGGAAGAAAGCAGCTCATTTTGGATTCATATGTCATATCTTAATCACAATATTGATTGGAATTCTGCTAAAATCATCTGTCATAATAACGATACAATTTCACGAAATACCATTGAATCAAACTATATAAGTAAATTTCAAAATTTTAATTTAAGTCCTAGCTTATATAAACTCGATGGTTATTTTTTAAATTGTATTCACAATGCACTGTCGAAACTTTTAATTTGAGACTAAATATTTATATCGATCTTAATAAACTATTTAATTTTATTTTTTATGCATTTATGTAGCCTTATGTTTATGTCTGTGTATTTATTTTCGTTTGAGTCAAGTCTTTAGAATATTTTTATTTATTCTACCCTGGTTTTTCAATCCTGACCTCTGATGTTAATCTCTCGCTCAAAGTTTCTCCCTCCCTAATGCTTAGGAGTATTTTAATCCTCTTGTTAACCTTGAGTCTTTTAAATTTACCTGATTTAATGATCTTAGTTTGTATTTATCTTCCCTTTTTTCTGTCACTCCTCGCTCCTCCTAATGTTTCCATTTCATATTAGTTCATTTTTTTATTAGTTTTTGCTTTTTATTATTCCTTGATAAAGAACTCAAAATAAAGTTCGAAGGTACTTGGAATCCTCGTATTAATTTTCCCTGTGGGCTTTGTTGCATTTATTGCTTACTCACGCGATACTTTGTGAGTTTTCCACACACATATAAGTATATATATATATATATATATATATATATATATATATATATATATATTGTGGAGAGAGTATGGAGCTAGGGTGGAGTGCATAAACGCAGTTGCAATGGTGCCGCTTCATAGATAAGATCACCAATACTCAGATACGAGAGGTAAACAGCGCAGAGGCTATCTGATGCCTCACTTTCTCTTCCAGATATAAAATGACGCCATTCGGCTGATTAAAAACAATTAAAAGTATCGAATCTCAGCTTGGAATGGTCAAAATTTGGTTTGCGTCGATGTGAAACCGAAATCGGTTTTCTATTAAAAATCCAAGTTGTCCCCTACTCCCCTTGAAAAAACTCCCCAGTGCAGGAATGTATGGTGGTTCGTTGGTTCGTTAGAACCCAGCCCAATCTACCCTTCATCTTTTTCAACGCGTAATCACGAGACCATTTACCTAGTGCGTAAAAATGACCCCCTACAGATTCTAAGCATCATCCAACTGCAAAATGCGTTGTTATGACAATTCCTCCCTTTTATCTGTGCTTAATGTTGCATCTCCATAAGATCGCTTTCTAGTCCCATGCGCACACGCAAGGAAGAACTAGCGCGATTCCTTCTCGTAAAAATATTTAAAGACAACGGACGCACAAAGGACTTTTAAATGAAAATAACTAGTAAAAAAACCAGCAATTAGAGATTAATGTCCATTAGACGCTCAGCCAAGAGACATTAAAATTGTTTTCCGATTAGTAATGAAAGATTTGACCACGTAGCGTAAAAAATATAACTAGTATATTCATTTTCAAGAGCGCTCTTGCCTTATTAGCTTGTATTTGCGAGAGGTTAAATTTTCCAGATGGTTGCTATGACCAAAAGCTTAGTTATATTATGTACATATATATTCCCTTACTTAAAACGAATAACGGGGATATAACGTATAACTTGCTTTCAAAAATTAAACCGTGCGATAGAGCTATAAAAATATCAAACCAAGTTGATAAAGACTCGATTAGTAAATGTGTAAAAAACCCATAAGGAACGTGATCTTAATACTAGGAATCTCCTTAAGGAACTGAACGAAAAATAGGAACGCAGAATCCACGTGGCATTCGTCTTCATCTCTTCGCGAGCAACGAGAGAGACTGAACAGACAAATGAAGTTCGGGAAAACTATGACCTCACTCAAACCAGCAAGTAAACAAACACTTCAAACCCCCAAAATAAAGAATGGACAAAGAAAGGAAAACTAATACCTTAAACAAATATTACTGAAATGAGAAATCTCTCTTCCCAGAAACTGTTTCCATCACGATAATTTCTTCATCTTCAGGGTCTTTGCCACTCGTGGTCGATCTGAGCGAATTTTCTAGTAAAAAAAGTTACCATTCTTTACTGTTCATTAGGTGGTGGTGGCAAACACCTTAAACTGAGTTATAATAAGACTGTTCCTTGTTCGATGGCCAGTGCTAAGTGTTTTTAGTTACGAACAAAGAGAGTATAGAGCTAGAGCTAGGGTTGAGTGCATAAACGCAGAGACGAACGTCGATGCTAGTCGAGGATGGACTCTGCGGTGACGTGGGAAGGGAGCACGCCAGAAATGGGGGGACGGGGTATAAATCCCAGTACGCGGGTTAATTAATCAAACTCGAGTGTGGTTGGCCTAAATAATCAATTCTTAGAGGTTTGGGGTTTAGAGAAACTGATTGTTGAAAAATAACTTTACTATATACAAAGAAATTAATTATTAGCAAAAAGTAAATAAATAACAATAAATAAGATGAGGCCCGGGGTACCAACCGAGGGGGGGGGGAGTACAATTGACTCGACGGGGACGAGAGTCCGAGAGAGGATGCACAGTGATTGCTTCCAGGGAAAGGGGTGAGTGCAAATAACGGGAAGACTCACGTAAAGTCTAATTGACCGGAGGCTTTGGAGAGGACGAGGAAACGGGTCGCTTCAAAGTTCCACTGGCAAAATTCGCTCTTCTTTAACCTCGGTGAAAAATGAACGAGGGAGTACTACCGACGAGAAGGACGTCGATGCCCGAGTGATAAATGCCTGTCCGTGTCTATCGTTTGTCTGGTGGGAACTCTGGCCTTAGGTACGAGCGAGGCCGGGTAGAGAGGTGACGCGTCGTGTTCGTAGTTGAAAGCCGTTGGAAGGCGGAGCAGGGCGTACAAGACTATACATGGCTGCTAACCAAGACGAGGCTGAATGGAACTAATCTCTTAAAGCTTTCCCCGAAGTATTTATACTGCCTCGGCGGAAGCGGGTCGCCAGAGGCCCACAAAAGGGGGACGGGGACCTCATTAGACTTGGCGCGACAGGGGGGGAGGGGATATTCTCGGCGAGGATCACAGGCTCGTGCGAAAGTACTCGACGCCGTATGTCTGGCACCGATTAGGCACTTAGACGGGGGAGAAGGGGAACCCAACATGGATCACACGGTCGCGCGACATTCTTGAGGAGGTTCCTTGAGTTCGACTGGTCCGACCATTCTTGATAAGAGCGCCTGGGTCATCCGACCATGCGAAATTCTCGCTGCTCCTTTGGGGCTCTCTAGGCGTGCAGGTGCACCCTTTCTCAGGCGCCACGGGTAGACGTTGGGTTCTAGGGAGAGGAGTAACCTTCTCCTTCTCTCTGACATTCAATACTTTAAGGGGTTGGATATCTTGTAATAATTTCTTACTGAATGTTAATAATAATCATAATAATAATAATAATGAAAATAAGCTTTTTGTATGGCGTTCTTCAATGATCTGGGCATTCGCACAACGCATGTCTATGAACTAAGAAAGGCTTTAAAAAAATAAATTTGAAGCCAAAACCAACGAGAGCTGAACGAAATCATTGAAATGACGAATCCGAACCACCAAGTGAACAGGGCAGAAGGAGAAGAAGAAAGAGTGACGCTAGAAGAACTAGAAAGCGCGCTCTGCTCCTTTTAGCAAAAAGCTCCACGCCAGTCAGGTTTGACGAAGTTAAACTTCGTTAAAGCACCAAGATGCGTGCGGGAAGGTTTACTCAACATCCTTAATGCCTGCCTAAATGTAGGCTACTTCTCCGACGCATACACAACGACAAAAATGATCTTTAATGGCAAACCTGGAAAGTCCCCGACGAGGAGGGATTGCCTCAAGGCGGGTGCCTCAGTCCAATCTTATACTCGATCTATACAGCCAACATCCCAGAGCCAAACTACCCCACTGGCATACACATCCAGTTCGCCGATGACATAAGTTAACTCATTTTGAGTGGCTATGGGAACGCACCTTTGCAAGTTCGAACGACTGCCGAAGAAATAAGAAAAATAAACGAATACGAATCAAAATGGAAGATCCAAACTCATGGCGATAAATTCAAGATTGTCCCATTAGAAAGAATGAAAACAGCAGATGTGAGAGTGGGGATATGCGTTATCCATACACGAGCGAGTGCATTGTACTCAGGGTGAAGGTCACTTCTACCGGTTACAGGAAGCACGTCACAGAACGGATCTAGAAATCAAAATTGGCAGTCAGAACCCTCTATACTTTCGGAAACCTCAGCCAAAGAAATAAAAGGAAACTGCATCTGGTGCTAGTCAGATCCACCCTCACCTATCCCTCAGCATCTCTGCTTAGCGTCTCAGAAAACGCAAAAAAAGAGATGCAAAGAATACAAAACAAGTGTATGTATATCATCACCAATGCACGAATGAAGGATAGGAGGAAACAAGTGGATCTGCATAGAGCGATGGACATCAAACCGTTCAACACAGTTTTAAAGGAAAGAACGTCATATAGAAAGATAAAATTACCTCGAGCAGCACCGAGGAAATTAGAGCACTCATCAAAGAAAACCAACGAGGTCCAAGTCACGCAAGATTCCAAAGCTACGCTAAATTATTACACGAATACAAAGGTTTGAACGCCAATTTAGTAATATATATATATATATATATATATATATATATATATTCCTAACCCCACTATTCTTGTGCACCCCTATCGATCACACTCACATACTCACCACTTCCCCACAATCAATCCGCAGAAGGTTTATAAGGAGAGATCTGTGGAGGAAGTAAAAATGATATTTGGATGATTGCGGGTCGTCTAAACCCCAATACCCGCAGAAGATGCTTGGCCGGCCCGCACTTCTACAGATATCATCAGGGCAATGCTGTTCCCCAACCCCAACCCCAACCCCTGTAGAATACAGACTGAGGTAAGAAAAGGTTCGAGAGAAGGTTTTCAAGGCACACTTGAACGCAACAAGGGAGGGAGTGGAGTCGTATATCAGAAGGAGGGGGGGGGGTTAATCCCCTTGCCCACAGTATATACCGTCATATTCTTTGTCACTCTCTCCCTTCTTTCTTAAATGAATGGAAATGCCTCGTTGGTTCCGCCAATTTCCTTTCTTAATAATTAATCATTTTTATCTGCTTTGGATCCCAATGAATAGATATAAAGACTCCTAAGATGAGTGTGAATAGTTGGTTGGCTCCTTAATAAGATGTTAAAATGCTAAAAGAACCCAGCTATAAATTAATTTTTAAAGGTTTTTTTTTTCTAAAAAGCGCCGGACATTTATCACTTCTCATTTAACTGTAAATGTATACACAAAACTGAGTTTCTAATACCGTAATTTTGTTGTCACTAAATTTGTATGCGCTCGTGTGCAGATGGAGGGAATTAAGATGCTTCCTTTGGTTCCCAGCTGTTCATGGCACCTCGCCCATGACGTTGGAGCATAAGTTATCGTGTTGACGTAGCTTTTTGGTTGGTATTTTACCAAACATTCTGAGTTAGGGCCTACTAATGTTTTCTATAGGCAGGGCATAAATAAAAATACAAAAAGAGACAATTTAAAAGACAATTTTTTAGTTTTTAAAGGGATAGTATTGTTTGTTTTTGCCTCTCTGAGCAATTTCTTAGGTATTTGAAAGAAGAATTTTAATGTTAGCTAAAAAAATATTATTTGCGTTGCTTAGGAATTTTTCTCTTTGCTCTTTTAAAATATTTTTTTCCTCCCTCCCAAGAGCACTTAAAGTTTAAAAGACCAAAATGGCATTAAAAATATTTTATTTTATAGTGTGCCTCAAGCGAGAATATTTTAAGTTTCTAGAAAAGGCAATACAGGATGATGTTCGCCAGAACAACATTCAGGTGGAATCAATAAAAGCTAGTTCTATCAAATGAGCCATTTAAAAAAGAAACCTGCGCCACTCAGTGGAAAAGTTGCCAAAAAACAGTCTTAAGAAGCGAATGGATGAAAAATGAATAAAACAATAATGATAAAGATTAAGGACGATGAGATCTACAGGGTGGTCCGAAAGTCTTGTTGCCCCCTACCGAAAAGTAACAATAACAATAGAGGAATAATATTAAACACATGTACTGGTTTTAGAGTATTCACTTTCATTGCAGTGAAGTCATGTCGCACATCTTCCATGCTATTTCCAGAATAGAATACACGAAATCAGCCTCTCTCCCAAACTGTAGGGGCTTGTCTCGCCCATCTGAGATAGAAAATGAAAACAATATTAACAGAGAGAAAGACTTTTGGTCATCTGAAATATAAAATTGAAACAATATTTCAAATACAAAATTAAAACAATATTTACAGGGGGTAACAAGACTTTCGAACCACCCTGTACCAGGAAAAGATTTTTTGCACGTGCGTATATTGAATTTGGAGTACCAGAAGGCTCTGTCATTGACCTTAAAGCCCAATGTTTTTTTCCCAGCTAATTTACGCACAGTCCAAATACTCTAACTGCCCCTGTTCATTTCTAAACGTGCTATCACAGGCTAACTTTCCCCCAAAAACCAACCATTTGGAAATTTATAATCCTTGACAACCCTTGAAATTTCGCGTTCCCTTTATGATAATAGCGCCCTCCATATTCTTTATTGCCTCCAACAAACGGATTCTTTCAGTTACCTGTAAGTATCGCCAATTTTGACACCTCTCTCACCTCCCAGGGCAATGTTCTGCATGTTGAAATGTCTTCAGTCCTTTTTTAGCAAAACATGGGACACATTCAATCAGAGATAGACAGATAATGTTTAAGGACAAAGTTTATTTTATCTCTCGCATGGATTATAGCAATGGCTTCATTTCAGAGACTCTATGTTATTTGTTTCATACATACATACAATTTGGAAGCTCATTTCCATGTACAATGACTTAGATTTTCATATGCATAGTATTTATTAATTGAAATTCTTTCTACTGAATGTTGAATTTCAAACAACCCTTAAAGTAATCCAAGTGTGTATCAAGTCTTGAATATTTTTTATGGATATTAAATAAGGTTATCACTATTTAGATCTATATGTTTTTGGAAGGTTCGGCACCGAGATTATTCAGTGTCGACTGGACTTTATACGCGTCTTCCACTCATGAGTGATCCTGCCTTGTCAGTTACATAGAAGCCACTTTCACACGAGCGTTTCTTGTGGCGCGTTCGGGCGTTCCCTTTTTTGTCACCCATTTATATATATATATATATATATATATATATATTTATATATATGACAAAAACAGTTTCCTATAAAGCCCTCGAAAGGAGCTCTTCTCACATACACGAGAAGGTAAAATGGCTATCTGAGAAAGCGCTTATTTTAAGTGTTACCTTCTCGTCGTGTATGTGAGAAGAGCAACTTCCGAGGGCTTTGAGGAAGACTGTGTTTGCCAAAAATAACCTTTAAACCGCATAATTATGATTTCTTAATATATATATATATATATATATATATATATATATATATATATATATATATATATATATATATATATATATATATATATATATATATGATAGGGAAACTACTGTATAGGAGCCAAAAGTTTAATTTACGAGACTAGTTTCGGTATGTAATTAATCATACCCTCTTCAGTCGTATACTGAGAATGCGATCGTTACAAAAGTCTATAAATAGCGTACAGATCAGAAAAAACAGGGGGAAAAGGGGGAAAAAGGCCATTAATTAGGGGGGGAGGTGAGTCTATTTATAGACTTTTGTAACAATCGCATTCTCAGTATACCGAAACTAGTCTCGTAAATTAAACCTTTGGCTCCTATATGGTGGTTTCACTATCATATACCATAGCTCGTCATTGAGTTCTTTCTGTGTATCACTTCTCCACACATACAGATATTAAGCGTTTAAGCTTGGGAGAGGGGGAGGACGCGTGCTAGTTTGCGGGCCAACCACACGGGCCGATAGCTTCCGGTCACTTAAAGAAAAAATGTCGTGCTCTTCCACGATATATATACATTTATAGTCCCAAAGAAATCAAAATTGATATCACAACACTAAGGAAGGTAACCATTGAAAGCTTAAGAAATAAAATTGAGATATAGAGACGGAGAAAATCGTGAAAACTAATTTTAACCATTATATGAAAAATGAATAAAGGAGTAGGATTCGAACCTGTGTCCTCAAGCGCACATCGCTATTGTGACCACGACGCTCATCGACTGAGCTACCATCCTCAACACCCTAAAAGATTGATTCAAGAAGCCTTTTGAATAACGAAGTGTAGGTTTTGTTTTTTTTAATCTAGTGAAAGATAAGACAAGTGTTTTCTAGTAGGAGTGGAAAAGGGCTTATTTTGTAAATAACTGAAATCTCATGACACGTGATATAATAGATGCATTTATAGTCCCAATAAATGAAAATTAGTATCACAACATTAAATTCCAATTAATTAAGTGGTTATATATATAACCACTTAATTAATTGGAGAGACACGAGAAGCAAGCACAGATACGCTGGAAGAGGGGGGCAAGGAAAGAGGGAGAGAAATAAAATAATGTTAGTACAAAACCAATTAGATAATAGAATTGATAAAATCAGGTACCCAAAACAATGAATATTGCAAACAAAACTAAGAAGATAAGTCAAAATTAATTTCTTTAAGAATAAGTTTTTTGATAAGAGCATAAATTTTAAAAAGGCCAAGGGAAATGTTAAAGTTATCGAATTGACTTATACATTAACCTTCAACAATGTTTCTTTTAATTGGGTCATTTGAGCGAAAAATCAATTTTGCTTAATTCTAATTAATTAAGTGGTTATATATATATATATATATATATATATATATATATATATATATATATATATATATATTCAATAGTGGCCATAATGATTGGAACAACGTAATTCTATTATTTCTATTTTTGAGACAACCATATGATTTAGGGTAGAAACTTACTTCCATGGATTCTTAGCACCTTCAAGCAGCAAACAATCCAAGGGAATCCACTACACCTGCCTATATCTAAGTGCTACTTGTTAAGCTACGTCAAGAAGATCGATCATCTCTCAATCAGAGCTATGGCTGAAAGGGTTAAACGCCCCAATAAAAACAGTTTTGATGAAATATAAACATTGATATCTCCCATCATATCCATGCTATTTTCCATCAAAGTGATGCAGAAAAGGGAATTAAATGATAAATAATATAATTAGAGAGTGTAATATATGGCCGATGAGTGACAACATCCGAACCCAATAAACGTTTTCGTTGTCACACTTTCCCCGTGTGATTGTCCTGAAAGAGAATTAATCTGTCCTCGAACTATCGCTAATCCTGAGCTAAATCTACAGTGAAAATTAGATCACCGAAAATCTACAGTGAAGATTAGATCATCGAAAATCTAGAGTCAAGATTAGATCCTCTAAAATTGAAAGAATTCTATATTTTTCCTCACCTCCTGTCTCTAGAGGCGGATGCAAAGGATTAATATCTTGAATTTGATGGTTAAAGTTTTCGTGTCATTTCTGTGGCCTATGGACAGGTTAAAAGGCGCAATCTTGGTAGATGATGTTGTTATTGTTAATATATCTCCAGGAGCGGCTGACCTTTGCTCCCTCCGAACTCTTGGGCGATTAAAGGAGAAAGCTTTGATCCTACAGCCCTTAGCTGTAAGCCCCGCTAACGATGCCACAATTAAATGGGGCCGCGCTTTCTGTGATGCTTTCCTGAGGGGACCAGGTTAGAATGGAGGGAGGCTGTTGCATGCTGTAGGAATTTTCTAACACCCTCTATGCTAGCGCCCATGCAACAGCTAGGAAGTGGAAGTTCAATTGCAACTTAACCTTACGCGGGATACATCTAAATGGGGTAGTCCCACTCCAAGATTGCATCCAGATGGGGGCTGAATTAAAAGAGATTATTCTGTATCGCTGTATTACAGTCTCGTGATTTGCTCTCTATCTTGAAATGATCAAAATCTAAGTTTATAGCTAGCAATTGTTTTGATGTATTTTGAGAATTAATTGTTTGGTAATTATTTTGGTAATTGGATGTAGGATAAATTGTTAAAAAGCTCAAAGAAAATTTATCATGATTCCATATTATAAAGATAAGGGCACAAGAAAGAACGGAGAAAACGCAAAAAAGGTTAATTGGTTCTTCCCTATCATATTCTATGTCTCGTTCCAAGTATTTATTTATCTATCCAAGATTACAAAAAGAATCTAAACCACTCAAATATTTATTCAGTCCATTTTAAAGCATACCAGTGAAATACTATTAACCAGCAAACACAAACCACCTCCCTGTCTTAAGCTGTTGTCTATGAGTAATAGAGCCGCTAACCTTTCAAAGAGCATATCTGGACTGATATCATTTAATGCTTTAAATATTTTAAATTCCGCCCTCAAGCTACAACCCAAATGCCTTTTAACTGAAAATTACCCGACATGCGCAATCCCCTCTGCTCATACCTATTTCTGAATATTCCAATAATGAGTTATGTACTTCCTAAGAATTCTGCAATCATGTACGGAATATTCCCAGTCCAAAGACTGAAAGTGAAGAAAACGTGGCCAAGTTATAAGTGAAGGAATACATCTACGTTTGTGAATTAAGTTTTTTGTTGTTATTCTGAATGATCCATTGGTTATAATGGCTCTTACTGCCAATTATCTACCTAGAAATCTTCCTACTAAGAATATCTGATCTGGTTAAGATGAGGTATCCCTAAGTTTTTTTCGACCCTAATATAATCTAACCTAACCTTATTTTACTTAGACTAACCAACCTAATCTAAAATAGTTTAGGTTAGTTTAGGTCAGGTTAATTTAGGTTAGGTTATATTAGGATCGAAAAAATCTTGGATTGCATTATATTTACAAGATCCGGAGTATTCTTACTACATACTGACAGCCGCGAGTAATCCACGCATGTATGTAATATTCAAGGTGTGTCAAACATAAGATTTGCATAATCTGATAACCACCGATTTTATAACTAAATTTTTGCTAATAATTCAAAGCATTCTACTGGTCTTATCTGTGGATGACTTGTGATATTAATATATTCGAATATTATTGCAATAATGAGACATACTAGTAAAAGAAATAGATGAAATAATATCGATACCTTTAAAGGAATTGTTTTTTGTGAGTAAGGAAACAATAAAGGCAAAAACTACTTGTCCCCTCCCCCCATCAAAGCGCTGTTCCTTTAAAGATGTTGGGGGGTTTAGGTAGTGTTGTCCATTGTCTATGTAAGTGCCTCTTGAAGCTGGTGGTGAGGTTGAAAGAAGATGAGGAAGCAGAAGGATGGTGACACTTCCATAATTTAGCTGTTAAGTGAAAGAAAGATTGTTATGGCGTGTGATTAAGGGATTTGAAATTTCAACGCAGTTGAAGTTTCTAATCCCTGGTAACGTGGCCAAGTTATAAGTGGAGGAATACATCTAGTACGTTCTTCAGAACAAGCTCCCTGAAAGTATCGGTAGAAAAGAAAGATGTGACTTCTAGACTTATGCAATTAATCCACCACAAGGCGAGTTATACTCAAAAATGAGAATTGCGCCTCATTTTACTCCCCAAATCCAAAAATTCTCATTTTTGGTTAGTCTTATTTTCGGCCCATTTTTTCCTCCCCAACTTCACAGTTTTCATTAGTTCTCCCCAAAGATTGAGGAGATCCTCCAGTTGGTTTACAGATTTTTAAATATGTTCCTCTGGGTTGCTCAGTTTTCGGTTTTAGTAAGTGTTGCTTATTATGGTCGAGGAAGTCATCGGGGCCACAGTAGATTTGTGGTTTGGGTGGTCCGCTATTTGATCCTGTACGATGCGTTTTTCGAGCACCGCGACGAAGAGCAGGAATCCGCTAGTAACGCCACGTTAGCTAATTGCTTACATCTGTTTCGTACTAACAAAGAGCCTCGTTTAGTCCCGGGGGTTTCACGACCCGCCTCGAAGATAATTTAGTATATAAAAAGCTAATTAAGTAACTTGTTAGAGTCAGTTCTTGATGGGGGTCTATCACCAATAGGGAACGGGGAAAGAACTTATATTATCCAAGTTGCCCCCGAGGCGGTGCTCCATGAAGAATGTTATACCTGGTACTTGGAGGAGCGGTAAGCCCTCCCCAGAGGCTCCGGTGGTCTCAGACTAAATTGAGACTAACTACGTTTTATTTTTTTATAGGAACTTTACTTTTACCCGTTATCGTCATTTTCTTCACAAGCCAATTCTCACTTTTTTTTTCTTGGCCGGCGTTAAATTTGCGGGCTAGTCGGCGACTATCTTCGGGGCCAGGAAGGTGCAGGGATGTGTACTCATCCTTCTTTGCCCTAATTAAGGGAGGTAGTTTTTAACGGGCCTGTAATCTTCCCACTATTTTCAACCCTTCCTCCCCACATGTTTCTCTTCCTCTCTTTTTTTCACACCCAAGTCCCGGCGGCGCGCCATACAACGGACCGTTTGGTCAACTCCGGATCGGTATCTCGTGGGAGGGGGGGGCGTTTAGCATTTGCAACCAGACTTGATAATGGGTCCCTTTCCTCGATAATATTAAAGAAAAATTAGATACCAGATCCACGGGGTGGGGGTCCTTCCTCCACCCGTCTCTTTAAGCAAAGGGACTTATCATTTACCTAATCTTCGCCTTTGAGAGACACCCTCAAGAGTCTCATTCTCTAAGGCGGAGGCGGACCCCATACGCTGGTTCAAGGGGCCCTCCAGAACAATAGAAAGTAAATCCTTTATGGCGTCCAGGGCCCCCTCCCAAAGAATAGGAAATGTAAGATGTACTTCTGCTCCTTAAAGGAGGCCGGGGCACGCGCAGATCCCCTAAGGGAGACATAAGGTGGCGGTGCCATCCGAAACCTACCTCAAATTTGTTGACATGAGGGTAATTATGATCTTGTGAGCCACAGCACCGGTTCTCGGGATGCCTTTCATTGGCGCTAGCTACCGGCGCCAATGTGCCGGTAGCTAGCACCAATGACCTGTTGCACTGAGAGGTCCCAGGTGGGATTTCCGGCGTTTCTAATGGGATATCAAGAAAAAGCCCACCGCTCTTCGAGGTAACAGTATACCCTAACAATGGGACCATAACGAACTCGCTCCAGAAGGCAGGGTCTTTCCAGAAAGAGGTTCATGGCGTAGTAGACGCTTAAACCTGATCCCACTCCTGGGCAGGATTCTCCCAAGGGGACTGACTCCTCAAAAAGAAAAAAAATAAGAAGAATGAAAGTAAAGATAATAGTTTTGCTCCTTCAGTGCGGGGGAGTATGGGGAAAGACTCAAGAAACAGGCGGGTTCTTCTCATTTCGGCAAAGTACCTGGCTGAAGCGGGCTCGTTTGTCCTCGTAACCACTCGGAAGGGGACAACAAGGGGAAGAAACCCCGCTCTTTCTAATCTCAAATGAGGAAAAATAAAGTATAGAGCTTCGTTTAAGTTAGGGACCCTCATTCAGAAGATGCCGAGCGTCTTTGCTCTACCCTGCTTTTAATGATTTCAGGTTATCTCCTCGACTGAAGCAACATGGTTATGAGACTAACACATGCGCCGTCAGCAACAGTTTAGATTTGTTTTTTCAGGCACGACTCTTCTGGTTAATACGGGCCCAGGGTGCCAAATTGAATGACTTTAGGAAACGGACACTTGGTAGCACACCCGTGCATGTGACCCCACTATCTTTAACTTTATGAAAGAGGTAGTTTATGCCGTTGAACTGACACACTAGTTTCTTAAAGACATACTGAAGAAATACCAAAAAGGAGGCCGTCAAGTTTGTGTGGTAAGGAACGAGAAAGGGGATTTGAGACTCCTACCGACACTTTTCATCACGTTTTGCCTAGACAGGGTTCCTGAGTTTGCGCGTCATTGCTGGTGTTACTACCATGTGAAGGCATTCATTCCGTTACCGCGGGGATGTTTTCACCGCTGAAAATTAAATCAGGACTTGTAAAGAAGTTTTGCCCATAATTTGGTTAATATGTTCCAAGGCCGTGCATTATAAACATATTTCGTCAATAGCCAAGTTCGTGAGTTGTGGCGGATTTCACTCTGCTGTCTCTAAGGATTTAGATTCGTACTTTTGCAAAAAAGAGGCCCTCGCCGTTTAGACTGCCAACCTTATTTTGTACAGAGAGGCAGGGCGATAGTCCTGTCACGGTATGTACGACCAAGCACCTCTTACGTCTATCAAGTGATAAAAGCACCCTCCATTTCTGGCCATTTTAGGTTTACGGACGCGGCATCGTCTATTATTAACACTTCAGCAAGTTATACCTACCATAGGCACCACCTCTCGCGGTTCAACTAGGAGACAAAAAAGTCGATACAGGCACCGATTAATACATGGATCCCCCTCATATTGACAGCTTTGCGAAACTACAAGTGGCCATGCTCCACCAATTTGCTTGACTCGGGGGAGCCAAAGCATATGAAGGTATCAGTGGAATCACGCCTGAGTAGTTCGAAATCTATGAACGGAAAGAGGGTAGAAATAATAAAGCAACATCTCTCTTCCTCCCTCCCTCTCAATTTATCTCCCTCTTTCTCTCTATTTTTCCTACCCGAAGTTAGAGGGGCCCAAAAATAGCTAGATCCCCTCCATAGTACGAGGAAACATTGATTTCAAATGCACCCGTCAGCCGAAGGACTTAAGTGTGATCTCAGAGGTGACAGCGTCTATAATGCATTCCACGCCCTATAGTCTTCTGAGTTCTATTTCCGAGCGACATACCCCATTTCTGTTGTCCAAATACTCCGTTAAGAAATGTCCGGAGGCAATTTCTTTCAGTGCAACTGCTGTTGAATCTTTGCAACTCAAGGAGCTGCGGAGGCCTCTCTCCTCGGGTTTTCATTTTAGCTATCTAGCTTCAGGAGATCATTATGGGTTCGTCCTCCTTTTCCACCCTTCCGGGGTACAAAGGTTTCGCGACCTATGCCCACCTCGAAATTGGGGCTAGGCTGGCGGGTACACAATTTACACCTGGTGTGATGTATACGTTTACCCGCCTCTACATGCCTTCCTTCATACGGTAGCAGTTCAGGTTAACCTTAAATTTAGGTATTCTCTCGTTTTTAGACGCTTGCGCTAAGTCGTGTGCGACTCTATATCTCACTATGTTGGTCGGTCCCCGTTTTGCATTTTTTTGTTTTGGTAATAATATTGTAACTATTCGGACGATTCTAACGAAATTTGAGAACTTCATGTTATTTTACATTATCTTTCTAATGGTATAGTTACCAAGGTCCTCCCAAGGTTAGCCCGGGAATTATTTTGTTTTGGTAATAACATCATAACTATTCGACTGATTCACGCGAAATTTGAAACTCTTATGTGGTTGCCAAGGTTAGTCCGAGAATTATTGAAAATTTTGAAGGTCGTAAGCTTATAATCAGAATAGGTTAGAGCACACGACTTTGCTCAGCAGACCTTGTTATTTAATTTCCACCGCATCGTTTGTTGGATGTCAAGGCCATTTCTTCTTCTTGATGACTTGAACGGTAGACAGCCCCTTGGGGAAACTATACGGTCAGTTCCAGGGGCCCGCTCCTAGCCAATTGGTCGAATAGGTGCAGAATGGTTCCCATAATGTGGAAGAATTGATGCATATATGTTTTAGCCCTGTTTTGTTTTCCTGCTTTGGTGTGTTCCTGTGCTCCCATGATAAATAAGCAGAATTTTGATTGAAGTAAGATTTGACCTCCATGGAAGCAACCATTTTCCTATTCAAATCCAGTTTCTCTGCACGCCTCTACCCTGCGAGGGCACCTTAGTGGTGCTTAAATCAAGCATGGTCGTCCACATTAGAGGAAATGACCGATATTCCAATCCCGCCCAACAAGTTTAGGTTAGTAAATGAGACAGTTGAGTTCTTCTCCAGCCTATTCATCAATACAGACCTGGCTTTTATTCCTTTGAAGTCTAGGCGATTTTCACGCCCACCACCTACTCTTCGTGGTGATTGACGGAATGTGAGACGGCCCTCAGAGAGAAGCGATTTTAGTTTAAGTGCTATAAACGTCGTCATTGCAAGTTCACTCTATGTGAATTTGCCGAGTGATGGCCAGATTCTATTTTGTTTCAAAGGACGCTCGCTGCTCTTCATCATGACAATAAGTCTTCACTCAATAAGAAGACACCTAGTGCAGAGTTGGGAAGTGTGTTAAAAGGATTCGGTGTCAGTTCATACCGGCTCCACTTCCCGTTCCCCAGGAAGACAGGACCAACTTCTTGACGATGTGTCATAAGGACCGCTTTCTTTATATTATCCACCAGGGGTGCTGCTCCACCAGCATTCCAAGCATTCCACACGATCGGTAAAGTCCGCTAATTGGACCTCTCTTCCGGAGGCGGGAAAGTCTTCATTGACCTATATTCGCATTCCATTCTCGCTTATTGGTCAGATGCCTCCCTGCTCCACATGAGATCCCGGAGGACATGATTCAACACTTTGGTTAGCGAGACTTGGCCTTTCTTTTTGCTTTGTTCAGCAGGATCTGGTCGAAGGGTATATTCTCATAATAAAGCAAATGAGTAGTGTGCTTGCTTTTTGCAAGCCATGGGAGGAGCACTCGACCCCGGCTATGTTTTCCCACACATTCGAAACTCCCAGGCATATGCAAAATGCTGGAGAAATTGGTTAATGTCAGGTTAACCTTTTTCAAGGAAAGCGGGAGTCGCATGTCGTCGGCAGTGTTGCTTTCTTAGATTTCAGTTTACTCTCAGATGCTCTGTTTTGGCTCAAGAGTGCTATCTGTGAGGCCTTTCTTGGCAGGCAGCATTTCGCCATGGTAGTTTTGACTTCGGGAACGCCTATGAATTCGCATGCCACTACGCAATCATATAGAACTGCCCTTATATGGGGGTTAGGATACTCTGTACCTCAAGTACGACAAAAGATCTAATTACAAGGGAGTTTTGGCCCATTGAATTATACAAATGGAGGACGTTCCTTACTTTTGCGTCTTCAGTACGCATTTGTCCATTATTCTTGAGTGTTAGAATTTGCCTTTCCTGTCTTAATATTTAAGGATGGGGAGGTTTGCTATTGCCATGTTTATCAATGAACAATCTTTCCTAATTCTATTCATCTTTTCCTTACCTTGTCTCTTCCCCCTTTCAGTTTTTTTCTGAAATGGAAATGCTTTTGTTAGTTACAAAGTTTCTTTCATTTCCCCCGAAAGAGGACCTAACTTGTTGCTAAACTGGGACAATTTAAGGAGAGTTGCGCGTCTCACTGCCCCTATACCTTCCCAGTTAGTCCTCTCTTTCGGTCCTAGGGTGTTTGTTGCTAGGCCTGCGGCGCTTGTTCGCTTCGCTCACAAAATTAAGAAAATGTGCGATAGAAAAAAGTTTTATTTCACAACACATTCAAAGTTGGTGTGCAAGAAAAAATTCACTTCACATCAAGTCAGACATTACCAACAAAATCTCTGACGGACACACATATATACACACACACACACACGCTAGGATCATAGTAATAAGATGTCTACTTGCACTCACTTCACTACGTTACCCGCGTGCCCCTGTTGTGGTAACGTGCCCTCGTTTGTCTTGGTATTGAAAGAGGAAGGAGCGGGTCCTTCAAATAAACAATAATACCCCAAAGAGGATGCCAGGTTTAGCACGGGCAATCACGCTCAATTTCACAACTGGATCTGTGGTTATATATCTTCCACACATTTTCTCTTCCTCCACCAGTACCACTTTCCTTGCACACCTCTCCTTACAAAGATGCCCTCGTTTGTTTTCGCTTCTTAGTTTTAGTAGTAGTAGTTAGTTGTCTGTCGATTTCGGTGATGACGTCACTTCATACCCTTAAAACGAATACGTTGGGCATAGAGAGAAACTTGCACAAAAGATGCTTAGAGTGGGAAGGGGGTGTACATTCCTCTTGGCACTCAATAGTTGGGCTGGTGGTAAGGTAGTCCAAGACGACCAGCCATTGTGGAGTGTTGCATGAGACTGCCGAGTCATCGGTCTAATAACGCTCGCCTAGTGCGGGTCACCACAACAGATTTTGTATTAGGGGTTGACTCCCGTAGTCTTTGTCCCGTCAAGGACATCCACAAGACAGTGGGTCAGGAGTTGGCGAGGGACCATGTCATAAACTAGCAGCTACTTGGAGCCACAAGTGAGAGTTGCATGAATGGTGCTGCCCAGGCGCATGAAACCATCCCGTAGTCTGTGGCTGCCCCATGCTCAAGGTACTACAACTCCCATTAATTGATTGAGAGTCGGGGTCATTCTCCTTAATGCTAGTCTCAGATGGAAGCATTTCTATTATCAGGTCAATGTATTTCTGCCTTGAAGGACGAATGTAACAAATTATGCCGTGTTTTTCGGGTGATGGAGAACGACGTAATGGCGGTGTGTTTCCTGGGGCGTGGCGACAATTGTGTAGTTGCCCCGCCGTCTCGTATACTACACCTCGCAAGACAAATGCCCCCCCTTTCGTTACTCATCAACGCCCCACATTCCCACCCCAAGTGGCCATTATGGATAATCAGTGTATTTTCACTACATACACCCCATGTATGTATTCGACGCGCACACAAATTTTCACAAATTGGTACGTGTGTACTATTATAGTCACGCACACATTTTCCACAGTACACGCAAGCGGTTGTCAAGTATAGCACGGAAAACATGCTGCAGGTGACATCTGGAGGATTGCGTGCCTTCCCGGCCCTAAATGCCTTCAATTGACTCCCCGCTTTACGTCAATGAGCGCAGGTGGATCTGCAGCTAATATATCTTCCACACATCTTCACTTCCTCCGCCTACGCTGCTTTCTTCGCAGTTCTCTCCTTACACACTTTCTGCAGCAGATGCTCTCGTGGAATTTCGCTTTAAATGTAATTAAAATACACAAAGCAACTTCCACACACTTGTGAAATCATACACGGCCACTATCTTGGTGTTAAGATGAGGGGTTCTCTCATGAAAGGGCCTCGGTTCGAAGCCCGTCTGGAGGTCAGGTTTTGCTCATAACTCAAGCTTGGAATTCCATTTGTGTCGCCTCAGTTACATATCGCCTTGTGTCACCAGAAGGAAAATTGAGAAGCAGCATCAGAGGACCAGGTTAAAATAAGGAAGGGGAAAGGGGTAAGATCGGGGGGAGTTGTGGTTGGGGCGAAGAGAGAAAATCCAAAGAATAGAAATTATTAAATTGGGAATAAGAATTCGAATCTGGAAAACGCTCAGATTCCAGATTTGGAGCCGAAGCGAGCGGATGGGGCGTCGAGATCAGCTGTTGCTTGGGTTTCTTAATTATATTTGGGGGGGGGGCTTAAAAAATTGCTAGAAAAACTCTTGGGATTAAATGTGAAGGAAATAAGTTACTTTGAAACTTTGCCAAAAATTGAATATCTCATATATATATATATATATATATATATATATATATATATATATATATATATATATATATATATATATATATATATTAAGTTCACGGCGTGAATACCGATAAACATATATCTAAGAGAAAAGTAACATGCGCTTTGCAAGCAGACTTTTGGTCTGGGGAAAACGGCCTATCTGGCTCTAGCAACTGGCTTTTGCTCTACAAAAATTTTAAAAGGTTTCAATACATATCTTCTAATAACTAAAATGAAAAAAATCTATTTTATAAAAAAACTTCGAAAAACCTTCGAATATACGAAAAAAACAAAAAAACTGCCATCCCTTTTTTCATAAATTTTCTCAATTTTTTCTGACCTTCATCATTTAGAGTTCTTTTTGTTTCAAAATATTCCCAAGTTAAAATATACTCTTATAGATAAATTAATGTCAAAACTTGGGGCCAGGACTATATTAATCTCCCGAAATTTATAAAACCTCAAACTAAAAATTCAAACTCTTAAGAAAATTGTTTTAGACCGATGTTACATAATAAAGAACTGAAGGATTGCTGTACTATTCAATGAAATGGTCGTCGGCTTCAATTACGGCCTCCAGGCAGAGTATGAGCTTTTTGCTGGTCTCTTCGATGGTCATCCTGTTTGACTGGGTAAAAAATGTGGTTATCCTAACCTAAACTCCAGCTTGGTAGTGTAGTGGGACTTGTTAGTCTCTCTCTCTCTCTCTTTCTCTATCTATCTATCTATCTCTCAGCTACGCCACATACATAATAGTCCAAGGGTGCAGTCTGGGTAGTTGGTAGACCAGATGTTTGGAGTGATATGGTTAAAGAAATTGTCTGACAGCAAAGAATGGTTCCTCCTTATTGTGTGGCACAAGTACAACCTTCTAGCGGCTACCTCCTGGGTTCAAAGCAACACCAGCTCCTAGAGGCTCTTGATGTATCCCTTCATATTGAGTCTAAGGCCATCCGGGAAGATAACTGGCAGTATAACGAAGCCTTCACTACTGAACACCCCCAAACACCATGATGTGGACCGGGAACTCGGTCTTCATGACTTTTATACTGGGGGAGGGGGGGGGGGGAGCAAGCCAGTGATTGTTTTGTGATTTCACCACCTGGTTGGTCGTGTCAGAAATTTTTCTCGTCTGAGGATAACCAACGCATTCCAGGCTTGAGGGGATTGCTTCGGTTTGTTCACAAGATTGGCAGCTCAGTCCTTCCGCTTGTCCTTCATCTTCTGCGACGGAAGCTGCGATGTCCTCATGCACTAACTGCCAGATGAGAGACCCTGAGAACTCCTTTGTCCCATGCTACGGATCTCATTGACTTGTTGTGATTGTTATCGATCATGGCCTGATTCTCTGCGACAAATCTGGGTGTTCTTATTTATCAAAACGCTTAGATGAGGTTGCCGAGCCGCCGTACTCTCGTAATCACAGCCTGACTCTTCCAACTCTTTCCTAATTATCTGCACCGTCCTCAGATTAATACCCAAACACTCGGAGATTTTGGCATTGAAGGTCACGGCATGAACACCAATCAGCCTTTTCCAAATTTTTGTAAGATTCAGCCATGGTATTCGTTTCCCTTCACATACAATGATAAGTAGAAGAGAGAACCGACGTCAAACAACACGCATGCGCGGAATTCAGAGTTATATATATATATATATATATATATATATATATATATATATATATATATATATATATGGGTATCCATAAATTTCTTACTGCTTTGGAAAAATAAAAAAATATTTCTAAGTAAATTAAAGTCATTATATAGTTACCATTTCGTTTTCTAACCTTTTCTTATTTTATTGGTTTGAAAAAAACGAAACAAAATTCTTTGGAAAAAAAAAAGCAATGGCTATGCAAAGAATTTCGAGCTGACCTCTTCCCTTTCTCAAATAAACGACAACAAACTCATTGAATTCGAAACTTCCTTAGTTTTTACCAATTACATCATATTGGTTGATGTAAAATGCTTCCAAAAGATTAAGTACCTATGTGTTTTTACTCTTTTATGTGTACTTTATGTTGATTTTCTCCCTTTGTTCTAAATAAAAGAACGAGCTTAGTTTGATTTTCAAATCTGTCGATTCATTTGTATAGACTCGATTTAAAAAAAAAAGAAGAAAATATCAACTTCAAAATGACCGATGTGTGTGTGTGGTGGTGGTGTGTGTGGTGGTGGTGGGTCTAGCAGAATAGCTTCTAATTTAGTATGTTCATTGTTCATGTATCGTACCTGTGGTGAATAGACTCGCTTATCAAAGTCAACACTTTGAACAATCTAGACACTCAAACGCATATATTTCTTCTACAGAGCGCGTAGTTTGTGATTATTGAGTTTACATCATCATCATCATCATCATCACTAACTCTATAATTTAAGAACGGGATTTTTTGAGTATTTGAATAATAATTTCATCTTAGTTTGGTTATGACTTATGTTTTTTTATCAAAGTTATTTCTAATAATTCTTTTATAATAGAAAAAAAACAAAATGGTGAAGTTTAGAAATAAATATAAGTATCAAAATTTGTGAATTTTTTAAAACCCAAAGAATTAGAAATGGTGAAGTTTAGAAAAAATATTTTTATATATCTTCTATCTATAACTCTATATTTTAGCAACGTGATATTTTGAAAGGGGGGAAATTTAGTTTAGAGTTCCCTTTTAAAATGATTATAATTAGCGAAGTTCAGAAAATTTATAAAAATTTAACCATAATTTAACCATGGCTGCTTTTTTTCAGATTTAAAATTTTAATCTTAGTAGCGAAGCGCAAGCTCCCCCGCAGGGGAAGGGGGAGTGGCGAAACCATTGCTTGGTATAGTAATAGAAAAGGAGAGTATTTTTAGATAGGGGGAAACCAGACTCAAATCTTGCGCCGAGAGTGGGGGAGGATTGTTTAAAACGCCAACTGGGGTCTCACGTTGAGTGTTTCTGTTATGCAATTTATTTTAAAAGCCGATTTTGGGGGGTATCCGAGCTTTTGAAAGGCTAGTTACACGTGTTATATCTAGTCATTTTCTAAATGACTAGAATCACAAATGCGCAGAGCCCAAAGAACTAAACCCGACACAACTCTTTTGTTCTGTGCTTTACGAATGGAATGAAAATGCATGAATGTACGAGTTATTCATTATGCGAGGGTTCGCTCTAAATACAGGACGGCCATTGCGGAATTCAACACAAATACGACCTGAAAAAGGAGTAAAGGATCCGTCTCACTTTCAATGATGAATTCTATGGAAGGAAGTTTCGAAATGTCTATGTATATCTATGTCTATATGTGTATTTATGTATATATTTGAGCCAAACACTGAAAGTTCCTTGTCTTCATCCATCTTCGCAAATATCTTCAAAATTACGCCTTTTTCACAGCTACATTTGGGGTTAAATCAGAAAATCTTATCTTTTTTGTTCGTTTTGTTAGTTTTTTGGACACAATTCGTCATTCTTTTTCCCTTGCTTCGTTTTTCGAAGTTAGATGAAGCCGAGATCAACATAACCGAGCCACATTGATAGCAAATTCGAATAAAATTTTATTTAAACACGGCACAAACTGTTCGACATGTGTGTTCCCATGAATGACGTCACGATACATGGGGAAAGCGCTTAGAATAGAATTTTTCATTTTTCTGCGGGTAATTTACAGACATAGACAATAAGCTATTCAAAGGTATTTTTTATCACAGAGCACACAAATCTACCAGCTAAGGCAAGTCCCGATGCACCTCGGGTGGGGGGTGGGGGAATCTTGGCATGTTAAGGAAGGGTGAACCTTCCCCTCTTTACCTCCCTCCTAGCTCCCGACTAGGAATAAATGGACGAAAGCTGGTCGGTGACGAGGCTACAAAATGACCCGCCGGCCAAGGAAATAGGTGAGAACAGGCTTGTAAGGAAATACGCGAAAAAAGTAACATTGAAATGTCTAGAGGGGATAAAGCCCAGATAGACTCAATCTAGTTTGAGAGTGTCGGGAGCCTGGAGGCTGGGAGGGTTCGCATTTCTTACAGCTACCGGGTGTAAAGTCTACACCGTGCACCACTTTTCGCGTGTGTGTATGAGGGGGAGGTGAATTTATGCAGCTGGCAGATAATTCCCCATTCTAGGAGCAAATATCGAGAAAACACGATCGCCCATGCAGCAGAGACGATTATGATGAACAATTATTAGGGCAAGGAGCAGAGGCGGAACTTAGGTTTCTTAGTGACTGGGATAAGTACGGCGAAGAAGACGGATAGGAGGGTGCAGCGGTGTTTAAGATCTAATAAGTAAGAAAAATGAGCTTAAAGCTGATTCTGTAACGAATTGGGGAGCCAACGCAGACCACGGAGCATCAGAGTTGCACGAAACGTTCTCGTCCGAGAAGAAAACGCGCCGATGCAAAGTTTACAGCAGGAAAGAAAGCGGGGTATGGGTGAATGGGGGTGGGGTTATATTGCAGGATCTCTACTGGCTGCTTCCGGCAAGAGTGGAAGTGCAGAAGTTACATATGTCTTTTTTTAGACTACAAATAGGCAAAATAAGTTAATAACAGACAAACCACATCCAACTTAAAAACAAAATTCCCAAACTACCCAGGAGTAAAAATAAAGAATGCAAAATACACGATCAAGTGCTGGAGAGAGGACACCCCCACCCCTCCCTCCGGGGTCCGAGCATGCCTCCAATACCAAAAAAGTTAAATATGATGGAGTCCCCCCCTCCTTTCCCACAACAACTTGATCATGTCCATAGTCGGGAGTGCACGAACTCGTCCCAAGTACAATGGACAAGCGGTAGCGATCTCGGTCGTCCCAGTAACGGGGCAGGTAACGCATGACAAGATCCTCCAAATTGGAGCATTTCTCTATGAATGTGCTGGACAGTCTGGGGGGACCAAGCAGTCGCCGCAGTAAGGTTCAGTGGGGAGGAGCTCCTTCAAATGGTGCTGCGGCCCACGCGTGTGTCTTCTTTGGAGGCGCAAAAAAATGAGCTGAAGCCGTCGAGGCATCGAGGGAAGGGGGGAAGAGATACCACAAAGACGCGATGCGATAGGTTACAACTTTAGAGTTTACGCCCCGGGCCCGATTTCTAGGAGGTTGAATTGTAATATGTAGCGCTTACAGAGTACTCACAGTGCTCTCGAAGAATTGGAATCTCTGCAACTCTTGGTTCCTAGTATCTGCGAGCTTGGAGTATATCCAGTTTGTCTTCTGCTTGTTTCCTATACAAGTAGGGATTTACGCGAAATGATCACGCTGAAGACCGCGCCAATTATCTGCAAGGACTAAGCGACCGGACCAATCTTTCGAGCTTTCCTACTCTGATTACATGAAAGAAAAAAATGGGAGAACGCCGTTTGAAATCTAAAATTGCGTGCTATTGCAACGCGACTTTCCCCACGGACCTACCTTAAAACCCGTGGATGGTTTCAGGTGGGCACACTCGTGGGACTTAGCGCCATCTGATTGAGCGCTCACCTGACCTTTACTATAACGATTGTTTGGTCCTCTAGACTATCAAACACATTCTTGGCGGATGTCTCAGAATTGGAGATCTCGCGTCTGCTGCCTGTCCCGATACCGGGACAAGCTGTGTTGTTACCTGTTGGTCCTTGTACTCGCGACGGGTTCGTGCTGACCTAATTGTGATATTATTTAGTTTGAGAGAAGGTGGGATTCCACAGTATTTAGTCTTTGGGTGCTGGGTACTGCGTGTACGCTCGGGCCCATGAGGTAGCAGGCCTCCCTCTGGCTCCTTAGCGTGCCTTTTCTCTTGTTTTTTCTTGTTTTTTAAAAGGGAGGGGGCTTAAATGGGTTCTTTATAAAATATTTAGCACTAGAGGGTTCTGTGGATTATTATTGCTTTGGGAAATCACAAAATAATGGTATTCTGCGAAGTGTTTTAGTGTCTGTGATGAAGCTCTTATGTTCTTCGGTGACCGACTTACTTCTCAAACACGTGGATAGAAGAAACTTATCTGACATTAAATTCCTCATTCCAAATTAAAGATAGATTTATGGCATTGTCGGTAAGTTAGTTCTCTGTAATGCTGTATAAACTATACAATTTTATTGCTCACACATTTGCTTGACTTGTCCTGCACGTGATAATAGGCAATATGCTACTGCTAATAATATTGTTTTTTCAAGCATAGGTTATAACACTAATCAATAGGTGCTTTATCCCTGCTACAACACAGTTTTGAAATACGCTTCCTGCCGTTGGCAAGGAATAGGTTGATGTTCAAAGGTCAAACTCGGTCCCTACTCATTTTTAATAAATAAATGATATCTTGTTTTAACAATCATCCTTTATTATACAGTAATTTATCTTTTTTTATGTATTTCTACCGAATTTCTTATATTCCTTATTATCTGTAACAAGTAGCATTCCTTGCTGGAGCCTTGTTGACTAGAGGCTTCTCGCTTTTCTAGATGGGCTTGAATTTGTATAATAAAGATAACTTTGCAGGGTTCGAGGGATCATTGTTCTTTAGTTGTGGTGGGTCTTAGGGATCATTGTTTTGTAGCGTTGGATGGTTATAAGGATCATGCTTTAGTTTTGAGGGGTTATATATATCATTTTTTTTAGCAGTGTAAGGTTCAAGGGATCATTGTTCTTAAGATTTGAAGTGTTCTAGGCATCATTCTTCTTTAGCTATGCAAAGTATAGGGATAATTGTCAGAGATCACAGAGAGAGAGAGGAAGATACGCGCCGCTCGCCCTTCAATAGAGAGAGAGAGAGAGAGAGAGAGACAACAGATACCTAGGCGACCCCTTTTGTCTGCGCTAATGGAGGAGCGAAATTATGAGACGCCGTGAGACGCCGCGATGACCTGAAATGCCGCCATCACAGAAACCTGCGACAAGTGTGAGAGCCCACAAGGTCCCATCTGAAGTCGGACAAAGTTCACCTCGTCGGCTTAAGAACCTTCTCGCGCTCGCGCTAAAAGGTTGAGTCTATTCTCGTCTGCCAATGCGTCTAACCATAAAACCCTCCTTTTCGGACGGAGGGGGGAAAGCCCCATTTGACCCCTATAAATCCTCCGGTGAGTATCTGCCGTACTCCCTGCCCCATCAGTATCCTCTCTCCACCCCCGTCGGTACCCGCTATTCGTGTCCCGTTGGACTCTGCCAAATTCTCGCAGAATCCCTCAAGCTCCCGGTATTCTCGATAATTCACGTGAGTCAACCTCGACCCGCTTCACCCGCTCCTCAAGTCCAGCGCGCTCAATCTTGATTCGTGTTACTCGAAAGCAAGATTTAAGTTCACCCCCATAATAGTCATTATCCAGAGACTATTGTTTGAACTTTGTGCCAAGGCAAGGATTACTCCGTCGAACCAAATCTTCGAAGTAACAGCAACGCACAACTATCCTGTGCAAGTTCTCTTTACTAATCATTATTATTTACTGAGGAAGGGATCTAGGGATCATTGTTTTTTAGCTCTGGATGGTTCTACTAATCACGTGTTCTTTACCGAGGGAGGGTTCTAGGGATCATTGTTCTTTAGCCCTGGATGGTTCTACCAATCATTGTTCTTTGCCGAGGGAGGGTTCTACCAATCATTGTTCTTTGCCGAGGGAGGGTTCTACCAATCATTGTTCTTTACCGAGGGAGGGTTCTAGAGATCATTGTTCTTTACCGAGGGAGGGTTCTAGAGATCATTGTTCTTTAGCTATGGAAAACTTTAGAGATCATGATTTTTCTTTAGCTCTGAAGGCTTGTAGAAACCATTGTTCTTTATCTCTTGAGGGTTGCAGGAATCATTGTTCTTTAGCTTTGGTAAATTGAACTAAATTCTAGAGATCATTGTCCTTTACCGCGGGAGGCTTCTACGGATCATTGTTCTTCCTATTTCTTTCGTTCCAGAAAACTCTTACAAACTAACCAGATTTGACGTCTTTCTTCCAGAAGTTAATCACGCTTTTTACCATTCGGGGGAGGACAAATATCGCTTTTCTCTGCCATTTGAAATCCTCCAAATCACGAGTCTTTTTTGACTGGGTAAACGAGGATTTTCTACAATTCACGGATTATTAGCGTTGCTCTATAGTGCCTATGACCACATAGGTTGACGCACATTAAACAGGAAAACAAACAAACAACATTGTTGTTCTAAGTTGAGATGAATTCTAATTTAGTTTTAACAATCGCTTGATTTAAATACAAAACTCATGGCTATGAAACTCAGGAATCGCTTCCTTTTGGGTAATGTTATAATAATACATTGCTTTGAAATATTTATAAGTAGCTCGAAATTAATACACCCATTTTTTTTCCAATTTAAACGTTTTAGGGGTTATGACCACTAATGACATACACTTCCCTAAATTTTTCGAGTCATAAAAACGTTCCGTTCTATTTGTCTACAATGAAATAATATTTTGGGGTGTATTCATTCATCTTATCTTAGCCGCTTTGTATATTTACTGGGTCAGAGGTATATTGTGCTTTATTTCCTAGTGTTGCATCATACGCACATTTTGAAATTTTGCCAAATAAATTACCGTCCATTTCATAGGTGGTAAGTTGGTAAGTAGGTAGATAAGTTGCGCCATTCGTCTCTCACATTGTGGGCGAGATCCTCTGACAAGATGAAGAAATTCACATAAAGATCAGAGTTATACATTTTATAGCATTGGTTCAACTCCCCTATGTATTATTTAATACATTTTTCTAAGTGGTTTGTCCTGATTTAATAGAACTTTAAGTTTATAGCGCACAAGCTAGTTATATATAGTAACTATAACTGCATATGCCCACGCTTACTTACGCGAGGGAAGAAGGGTAAGTACCTATCCACCCTCTTGCTCACATTTCACCCGCTTATGCGAGCTGATAGCGAAAACTTTTAACACTTCGAACCCATTTACGAAAATCACCAATCTTAGAAGCATCGTTTCATTTTTCGTAAACTGGTCAACGAAACTCAGATCGTATCTCGTGTTTTAGTCGTTCCGGTTGAAAAGGGCTCTTTTGGAAAGCCTATCTCTACCTGGCACTCATAAGGGCTCTTTAGGAAAGCCTATCTGTAAGAGAAGCCCTGCCATTTCGACTCTTCTAACGGCACTATTCGGCTATCTCTCCCTATCCGGGGAGACGGCACGTGTCAATCGGATCTCTTCCAATATCTGGAACCCATTGCGTTATCTAGCGCTTGTGGTTCCGTGATCTAGTGGAAAGGGCGTGACAAAAATCTCCATTCACCACCTCTTTCCGAAATCTTAATATCAGTTCTTAACAACCACTTAGGGAGGGGAATATTACGCGTTGGGCTGATTAAATGCCCTTGCATTGGGTGGGTGTTTCAGAGCGTACGCACATGGATATAAACACATCGTTTGTTGATGTTCAATTCCTTCTATCGATGTACTTTCCAACTCTTCTCCGTTTATTAACATCTTCACGTTGTAACATTATTCCAAAACATTTTTAAGGGCAAGCTTTTATTGATCTTTATATTTAACTAAGTCCAGTAATTAAGCAAGTTATTTATTTACAATTATCTACGTTAAGAGGAAGACCAGTAGCTTTCTTCCCCAAGCTGATATCATTCTCGACAGTCATACTGGAACTTCTTCTCCAGAATCAATCATTCAGACTTCCTAATGTGGCCTTTAGGCATTTTTCACGTTTTTATCACAAATCTCGATAGTTGAGTACAAAATTACCTGCGTTAGGTTTGGTCAGGTTAGGTTAGGTTAGGTTATGTTATGTTAGGTTTAATTATTTTAGGTTAGGTTAAGTTAAGTTAATTTAGGTTAAGTTGAGGTTGGGTTAGTTGTTAGGTTTGGGTGGATTAGGTTAGGTTAGTTTAGTTTTGGTTAGGTTAGGTTAGGTTAGTTTAGTTTAGGTTAGGTTAGGTTAAGTTTGATTCAGTTAGGTTAGGTTTAGGTTTGGTTAGGATAGGTTAGGTTAGGTTATTTTATGTTAGGTTAGGTTAAGTTAGGTCATTGATTCCTTACCAAGTCGAACACATTCATTTATCCTTTTGATTGAGATTTAGTAAAGTTTTTCTGTTAATTTCATCATTAAAAATGAAACGATTTTGGCATTATTGTGGCAATTCTGTTCCTAACACTGTAATATTTTTACACATTCATCTTTCATTTCCTCCTGCTTTGTCTCGCCCATTCTTTGTACTTTTTATCCACTTGCACTGTATGGGCAAGAAGCTTCGTTTGATCTGATTCATTTTTAACCTCAGGCTATTCGAGTGGTCTAAGCTAGCCGTTTGCTTATCTACTCCTAAGAGCCTCGAAGTTTGTTTGTTAGCATCATACTAACGCTCCAATGGCGCTTCTTCCTTCTCCTACACATCATTTCCTTTGTCCAGCCTTATTAAACTCGGCTCTCTCAACACTACCAATGAGAAATGAAAGAAAATCATTGTAATTAAACGAGAGCATTTTCGCTCTGTAAAGAATGGGAACGATATCAGACAGATAAAAAAAATACACGATAAAGAGCTTATTAGTGAATAGGTCTAAGGATAACTGCCATATAAAAACTCTCAACCATTAATAGTGGGATTAGAAAGGAGGTATTGTAAACACCAAGAACAAGATCGTATAAATAGGCCCTCAGAAGCATAAATAGGAACTTAGAAGTGCGAACTTAAACTAATTTGTAGTTTCAAGGACGATGACTTTCATATTTTTTTTCCACACAAACATTTATGTGAGAAATCTCGCGCAGATCCTGAATTTTATTTTAATTATTAAAAAAACTCCTATATTTTGAGCAGGAAATTTCCCTACCATTTATATTTATTTAGAAACTAGCCTCTATTTAGAGCATAAAAATCTCCACACAGTTTATATTTATTTAAAAAATGCCTGTATTTGGAGCAGGAAAATCTCCACACTGTTTCTATTTATTTAAAAAAAATGTTTGTTTTTGAGCATGTAAAAACCATATCGTTTATATTTATTTAAAAAAATAGCCTGTATTGTAGCATGGAATTCCCCTACCATTTATATTTATTTAGAAAATAGCCTGTATTTGGAACAGCAAAACCACCATACCGTTTTGGGGCGCGTGCCGTATAAAAAGTGACTGATATTATGGGTCTGGAGAAGCCTCAGAGCGCCTTTGGGTCTGCGCCGTGAAAGGCAGTTAAGCCCAGTAGAGGATCACTCTCCTGGAAAGCCTCCTCCTCGATACCACATCAACGCGTTTCGGAGAATGAAAGAGTTAGGAACGCGTGTGTAAGAGATGTGCATGGTGCAAAGAGGGACGTGAATGAGTATCTACCAAGAAGGTTTGAGGATGAGAAAAGCCTTGCGAAGAGTGTAATTGTATGCAAGATGGCGGTACATTATCTGAACAAGTGTGTGAGAGAGAGAAAAAGGGGTGACCGAGGAGGAAGTGGATGATGTGTGTATGGCAAAGGATTGTGAGGGACGTGCTAGGGGCCTTGTATCCACGGAAATCCCAAGTGAACGAGACGCATAGCGCACCATTGCTATGAAAGACCATTCGGCGTGGACGAAATAAGTGCGGGTGGGGGGGCTTTGTTGTGATTGATAGGGCATAGAGCGTGGAATTGGAGGTGATGGTAGTTTCTAACGTTGATGTGCACCGACCTCACTAAATTGTCGAAGAGGGATGAGAGACATATATAAAGACAGTTTAAAAACAAACAATCTCCACCAGACAGTTTGGGAAGAAAGGTCATTAAACAGTGGGGGAACTAAATGAAAGAAAATGTGCTGTAGAGACATAATTAGCTAAACGAGATGACTTGAGGAGGGCGGGGGGTGTTAGGAAGAGGGTGTGTCACGATACCCTATTGTAGCTGACTCTGGGGAGTCCCAAATCCATCACTTATGACGTACAGAAAACAGGCGGTGAGCGATGAACGCTAGACTCCTACTTCTTTTGCTCTTAATGAGAACGCGGCCCTTTTTATTACGAAAGTCCAATTCATTAATTGACTCTCAATTGAGTTTAGCTACCGCGAAACGGCAAACTCTCTCTCTTATTTCCTAACTTGAGAGGCCCAAACTGCCATTTCCTAACTCGAGGATCTAAAACTGCCATTATCTAACGTGATGGCCAAATTGCCATTCCCTAACTTGATGACCAAAACACTGTCATTTTCTAACCTGATGGCCCAAACTGCCATTTCCTAACTTGAGGGATAAAACCTGCCATTTTTATATTTTCATCGAAAAAGCATTACTTCCACATTCTAATAAAACTCCTCACAAGGCAGTAGCAGGTGTAGCATGCGCAATCATGTTGAATTATCTGGAGAATTGAGTTCCCTTCAGTCCATAACTCCCTCAGCTGCGTTTCCCCCTGCTCCAATGTCTGCAGAAGGATCAGCATTAATATATCTTCCACACATTTTCACTTCACTATCTTTCCCATTTTATTTTCAGATCTCTCCTTACAAACTTATTGTGGGAGATCCCTCGTTGGTTTTTATTTTAATTATAAGAAAGCTGATAAAGTTATTGTAGATTGGTTCTAATGTTCTTTGTGGGAAACCCGCGTAAGGAAAAATCAGGACAAATGAATAATGAGGAGAGTTGTGCAATCACACGGTCCATAGAAACCTGATAATCCAATTTGGCTACTCGGGATTTGTACTTTTCACACATCTTTACTTCCGCTAATTTCATCCCTCTTCTTAAGAGCAGCCTCCAATAACCTTTGGACATTTGTACCACTATTGATTTTTGGTTCTTGATCAAATGTGTGTAACCGAAGCAAGAGGTTCATCCATAATCACTCTCTCCATTTGAAGTTTGAAGTTCGTAAACAAATATCCTTTGGATCAAATCCAAAGCAGCAAGTGAGATATCGGTAAGCAGAGAACCTGGCACCAACTTACTCGAAATTTGAAGAAAATATTTGGTGAATATTCTCATCTCATCTATTTTCCTGCTTATCCGGTACGTTTAAAAGACTGACGTTTACATGGCAACCGAAAACAGCAATAGCTTTAAAAAATGGCAGGAAAATCAATTGCCTCAGAAGAGCAAAGTTGCCTTCTTATCATGGAGAACATTAGCCTAGGAAATGGCAGTTCTTTTCACTACAATGAAGAGCAATGGCTTCAGTAAAGGCAGTTAGTTTCCTTGTCTACAATGAATGGCAATAGCTATAGAAATAGAGTTGCCTTGTCCACCGTGATGACCGATAACTTCAAAACAGGCAGTTTTATCGTCTATCGTAAAAGTCTTTAGATAAAGTAATTGAAGAGCAATACCTTTAGAAAAGCCAACTGGCTCGGCTTCCGCGAAGAGCAATAGCTTCGGGAAAAGCAATTGCCTTGTCCGCCGTGAAAAGGCAGTTGCTTCTGTTACCGTGAAAATTAATAGCTTCAGAAAAGATAGTTGCCTTTTGTGCCTCCTGCTAATAGCAATATCCTTAGAAAAGGCAACTGCCTCTGATACCATGAAGAGTAATTGCTATTGTACTCAGTTCTCAAGTAAGTTTCCCTTCCCTTCATGACACAAGGGGAAAAGTGCAGGACCTTGTGACCCAAAATTCGAAGAATGATAATTAAATGATTCACCATTAAAATAATTCGGGTGGATAAGTGACCATTAGGGTGAAATGCTAAGTACACCCTTCATCTAACCTCGACGATGACCCGCCTCCGAAAGAGTGGGTCTCCTCACAATGGAGGCTTCCATTACATCTGACATCGCGGTCTGATCTCAGTGATTGAGCAGTCGTCGATCCATCACGCGCTCCAAAAGGATCCGGTCTTGCGGACCCGAGAGACCCGCAACCTTGCGGAAGGCCTGAGGGGGATGGTTTGGTGGGGCTTTTACGCATCCAAAGATTGGGATTTACCGTTTCTGCTCTATTAACGAATAGTCTATCAAGATATCTATTTCATTTCAAGTTCCTCCTGCTTTATTTCGAATTTGCATCTTCCTACTTTCACGGAGTTCATCTTATCTCATTAATCGGTATGGGTTTTTCTCTCTCAAAGGTAATTATAATTTCCTCTGCCTTGAGAAAGGCAGGGAAAGGTAATCCAACGCGGGCGTTTTTCCCTCCCGCGAAGATAAACAGGAAGAAAGTTGAATAAAATGAGAGAGTGAAGAAGACAAGTCAGAGGTCCATAAACAATAGTGTTATAAGGCACACAAAACCTCGCGAGAAGCATAAGACACTTCTGCTCTATACTAAATGTGGTGAAGTTGGGCACGTGAAAATGCTTGAGAGATGGTACATACTATAGCCAGAGTAGCCAAAAAGAAGAGTACCTGTGGCATTATAAACTCATTTGGTTGTGCAACTCTCCTGAACATTTAAGATTATTTAGGGCCTCATATAGTAAAAAAATATGCCTCTGTCCAGACACTTTGATGGAGAGTTGCGTGCCAGCTTGGTCAAAAGCCACCCTAAGTTGTTGCCTTTTTATATTCGACCTTAATAAATGTCTACTTTCTCTAACTTTACCACTTCATTTACCTCTCTGGCAAGGCTTTCTGCGGTAGGACCCTCGATGGTTATCGACTTAAAAAATATTGAGTAAACTCCTTTTCTTCGTCGTGGGGTGTGGGGCAGGAGAAGCCCCCCCCCCACCCCGTGTTCACACGGTATCGTATTACACGAATCCTAATTAGCGTCTATAGAGGAAGGTGCGGGAGAGTTGCGAGCCTTCTCAATCAATACCACCCAAAGCGTCCAATAGAGTTGTAGGTCCACAAAATCAATAACACCCAAAGTCTATAAGAGCCGAGTGTTCAAAGAGAGTTGCGCGACCTATCGATCGAGAGTACCCAAAGTGTTCAAGAGAGATGCGTGACCTCTTGATCGATAGCACCCGAAGTGTTCCAGAGAGTTACGCGACCTGTCGATCGATAGTACCTAAAGTATTCAAGAGAGTTACGCGACCTCTCGATCTGTATCATCCAAAGTATTCAAGAGAGTTGCGCGACCTCTTGATCGATAGCACCCAAAGTATTCAAGAGAGTTGCGCGACCTATCGATCAATAGTACCTTAGGTGCTCAAGAGAGTTGCGCGACATCTCGATCGAGGGCACCTAAAGTATTCAAGAGAGTTGCGTGACCTCTTAATCGATAGCACCTAAAATACTAAAGAGAGTTGCGTGATCTCTTGATCGATAGCAGCCAAAGTGATCAAGAGAGTTGTTCGACCTTTCGATCGATAGCACCCAAAGTATTCAAGATAGTTGCGTGACCTCTCGATCAATAGTACCCAAAGTGCTCAAGAGAGTTGCGCGATATCTCGATCGAGAGCACATAAATTACTAAAGAGAGTTGCGCGATCTCTCGATCGATAGCACTCGAAGTATTCAAGAGAGTTGCGTGACCTCTTGATTGATAGCACCCAAGTGTTCAAGAGAGTTGCGCAACATCTCGATCGATAGCAGCCAAAGTGTTCAAGAGAGTTGCGCGACATTTCGATCGATAGCACCCAAAGGATTCAAGAGAGTTGCGTGACCTCTCGATCCCAAAGTGCTCAAGCGAGTAGCGTGATATCTCGATCGAGAGCACACAAAGTACTAAAGAGAGTTGCGCGATCTCTCGATCGATAACACTCGAAGTATTTAAATTAGGGGGAGATTGATTTCATTAGTCCTAGTTAAGTTACAGTAAAATGTTTTTCATACCTTCCAAATGCACTTGACTAATAAAAAAATTGCAGGACATTAAAGAAGGTAAAAGATGTTCTGTATACTATAAATTACACTATCGATGAATTTGAGATCGCATTTTGGGTACGTACGGGGAGACATGGTTGAGACATCTGATTTCTTTATTGTATCACTATGACCGGCGTAAGAATGTACACATAAAAGCATTTAAATGAGCTGTTTACAGTATACATTAAATTATAGAGAGTTAGAATCTATATCGCGGTAGATGTGCACATCAAAAAGAGAAGAGTGAAGCTAGATTCTCACTCAAATTTAATGGAGGATTTGAGAATATTGAGTTAGATTAGGAATTTATTAAAACTAGCCATAGTGGAAATAGGTCATCTACACAACACAAAGATTTTATTTGTGAAATATTGGGTCATAGTTTCGATTCGAGGTATTCCATGAGGAGGCAACAAAGAACAAGGGACAAGGGGCTCCCGATGGAGAAGCTATATTTTTGCCTGCAATGCGCTCGCTCTTTCACACAAGAAAACGTTATTAGGAAGAGCAGCGTTAATTAATTGAATGAAAACGTCATGAAAGACTGGCAGGATAGTATCAAGCAGAGATAATAGCTAAACTCTCGAAAGGGAAATTCCGGTTTAACCAAGTCATCAGATCGATTAGGACCTCACAGATAGGAATGACCTTACCATTAGGAGGAGTAAGTCACTCTTTCGCTGTCTCTCTCTCTTGATCGTTGTTATTTTCTCTCATTTTGTACAGGTTGGAAACACGAAGGGTAGACTGTATCTATAGAGAAGCGGAAAGACAGCGGGCGATATTTTCAAAATATTTAACCCTACTGTGAGCAGATCCGGGTTATTTTTATAGATTTTAAACGGCTTAGTGAAGCAGGCAGTCGATATTTAAGGAGGTAGGCATACATGAATTCCTACGGTATGGAGGATGACCCCTGACGTGATGAAAGGCCTAAATCTTCTTTGCCATGACAACCAATCTATGACTGAGCGTGTTCTGTAGCAGGTTTATATGGAAGGTAAGGATGATCTCCCGGTTAGACTAGATTTGACTATTGCCTATTTAAAATGACAAAACGGACGTTTGCATCTGCCATTGCTCGAAACAATGTGGGATTTGGTGGCGTTTCATCACGTCAGATGTCATCCTGTATACATGCGACTCATATACACGAATCTCACACTTTGCCCAAGTGACAACTCACTCTCTCGTACTGTCAAGACAATTTTGTTAGTCACTCACTCTCTCCTACAAGTCGATAAAATTTAGATGTGGAAAGCAGCTCTTCTGCCATTACAAACAAAAGTATCTATCTTTTTACCAATCACTCCATCCATATAAGCGGTAAAAATTGATATTAAAATATAGAGACAATATATATTAAGCAGAATAAAATAGAACGAATTAAGTGCATTCGTTAGAGAGAATAGATGCTATAAATGAATGCTTTTTTTAGGTATGTTAATTGTGCTACACGTCCCTTTTTAAATCAGGGACGAGGTAGTGCAACTGGATAAAGAAATTCACAAGAAAATTAGAATGACAATCGCTAGCAAGCACGTGCGTATCGAAGGTCGGTCGTCATTGGTGAGGATGTGCAGGAATAGCAGTAGTGTGTTTTTCTACCAATCAGATATCCCATTGTGCCATAAAAGGTCGTCATTTCCATATCAGGGCGTTATGGTTATATATATATATATATATATATATATATATATATATATATATATATATATATATATATATATATATATATATATATATATATATATATATATATATATATATATATATATATATATATATATATATATATATATATATATATATATATATATATATATATATATATATATATATATATATATATATATATATATATATATATATATATATAATTTTTTTTTAAATTTTGAAAGAGGCTATCTGGCGACTGCCCACTTGGGCATTAGTCGCCGCAATCAAACAGCCTAGCTCTAGGCTACTTTAAAATAAAAATTTGAAAACAAAACAACGATAAAAAGGGAAGATGACAACAATTAGGAAGCAAGCTCCGGCGTCGGGGGGAGGTCCCCCTTCCCCCGGCGCAGGAGCGCGTGACCTACAAAGAAAACAACAATAAGAAAAAACACAAAAAACAACAAAACCTAGTTAAATAAAAGGGAGAAGGCCGGCCTCCCCCCAAAAGTCTATCAGTCCACCAGTCAATGAGCACGCACTCGTCCCGAGTACAAGGGACAGGCGGTAGCGACCCCGCCCATCCCGGTACCGGGACAGGTAACATGCGCGAAGATCGCCCAGACTGGGACATGCAACAAAAATGTGCCGAACAGTCTGGGAGACAACGCAGTCTTTACAGTAGGACGCTGGCGAGCGCTCCATCAAATGGCGTCGCGTCCCGCGAGTGTGCCCAATTCGGAGACGACAGAAAGCAACCTGAAGCCTTCGAGGCATTGGGGGATAGGTCCATGGGAACAGTCGCGGCGCAATGGCACGCAACTTTAAGTTCCCTTTGATCGTCTCCTATCTTCTTTGCCAAGCAGCCCGAAGAGCTGCCCGTATTCCTGCCATGCGTTATGGTTATAAATGCCCCATTTCAGGTTCCGTGCGGAAGAAGGATAAGTTGTGTGTGCGAAGAAAGGATAGAGGGGGAAACAAAGGTTTTCTGATTGGCTGTGTGTGGTTGGAGCAAAACCTCGATGTCTTTTTCTCTCAGATTTGAGCAATATTCGTCGCCCTCTTCTCTCTGTTTGGAACAAAATTCCGGCTCCTTTTTCTTTCATATTGCAAAGAAATTTCGAGGCCTATTTTCTTCCAGATTGAAGCAAAATTTCGATGTATTTTTCTCATAGATTGGAACGAAATTTTGGCCTCTTCTTTCTTTGATATGCATAAAAATTTCGCTACCTTTTTCTCCCAAATTGGATCAAAATTTGAATAATTATTTCTCAAATTAGAACAAAATTTCGAGGCCTTTTTCTTCCCGATATGAACAAAATATTGACCCCTTTGTGTCCCAAATAGGAGCCAAATTCTTGCTGCCTTTTCTTTCAGACTGTTGAAATGAAAGGCAAGAATTCAAAATCAACTGAGTTTGAAATTAAAGAATCCATTTAAATCCACCGCGATAAAAAAATAAGCCTCCTCCCAGTGAAACAAAGATTTTGGCTCCATTTTTCTCAGATTTGGAGAAAAATTTCGCTGCCTTTTTTGATTCCCTTTTTTCTCAGATTAGAACAAAATTTCGACGCCTTTTTCTCCAAAATTAGAGCCAAATTTCGACGCCATTTTCTACCATTTTTATGGATTGCTTATAAACAATGCGGAATTCCTCGTTGGGCCTCCAGAATACCTAAACAAGTTGAAAAAGTCTGGTTCTACTCCAGAATAATTAGAAACGAATGCTAAATATGCAAAAAAGGGGTTGATTATATATTTTTTGTTATTCTAACCCCTCACTTAACCTTTTTAATTACTGTGTAAACAATAGCGCCCTAAAAGGGTCTTCTTTTATCACCTTTTCAAGAATCCCCAAAACTGAAAGTTCCACTTGTGGAACATTTTTATTTTACTTAATATATTCTCTGTATATATTTTCCTTTTAGTTAAATTGTTAATTTTGTTGGATTTATCTCGCCTGTGGTGGTGAAAACCTGGAAATTAAGTTTCACTGGGGATCTCAGCTTCACTCTAATTAAAAGGGGATTAAAATCAAAAGAAAGAAATAAAGAAAAAAATTCATTAAGGCTAAAAATTAGCATTTAATTATATGAAAAATGACCCTTATTTGTAATGCATACCAATGTGTCGTTTGGAAGCTCTTTAAAACGTCATCTGGGAAACTTTCTTTTTTCATTTTGGGTGGAAAGTGTGGCTAATTATTTCTGGGTTTAGGGTAACTTTTTCCCAATTTTCTTCTTTTTAGGTGAAAATTCTAAGAATATCCTAAATATGAGAACAAAGAAGTAAAAAAAATAATCAAAGAACGTTTTCACGTTTTCTGGTAAAACGCCTTACTTTTTTCAACATAAATATAATCCTTTATAGCATTTAAATTTTAATGGAAAATTTCAGCACATTTTATATATAAATGATTACCTGCGTGGTAATTCTTGCCATGCTTATCCTCTGTTCTTGCCAGTTTGCCTGACTTTCGGTGTTATCCGTCTGCTTCTATTTATTTATCACCATCTTTTATCACTCCAATTATCGAGCTCTGTAACCTGAGGCAGGCGGCCTCTCCGGTCGCAGACCTCCTGCGAGATCTGTCTAATTATACCAGTCGAAAGACATCTGCTGCTTTATTCAATTATAGCGAAATCTCTGTCATTCGTTCAACTATCTTGGGTGGAACCGAGCAAGGCGGAGAGTTCAAATGGAACGATGATTTTCTAACAATCGCAGCGAATGAGAAGTATATTTGATTGATTACGTTTGATATCGATTAAATGAGGTTTATCGCTGCTTCACCCAAGGGACTGTTGCAAAAGATGGGTGCAGCGTTCTTTTTTACTCGGCGTTAAGGATTCTCTGGTAATTTGTAACTTAAATAAAGATTGCAGACTTAGAATCTTCCTGTAATAGCAATGGTTGAGTGAAAGTATTTTGATCGCACGGTGCGTTTTGGGGTTATTCTTTAAGATAATATTTGTGAAACTGGTTTTCTTGAGGTGGTCAGATACGCCCTTACTAATGTGCAGTCTTGGGTTAATAGGATAATTCATTAATTTAGGGTGTCTTCTTAGTCTAAAGAAGGTTTTAATTTGGTAATTTTAAGTTTCACTTCTCGAATTCGTTAGTGGAATTTGGAAAATTTCTTTTCGATCTTAGTTCTGTCCTTGTGTAGTTTAACACAACAATTCTTGCTAGCCCCAAGTTTCCTTATTACTACTCATGTGTTCTATTTCGGATGCTTTTTGCCTGTTTCCGGCCATTTCCCCCCCCCCGGGGGTCTTAACTTCTGAATATTTGAATCGGTTGAAATTTTGGCTCTTTATTATTCATTCAAACCAATTTTTTTTATCAATTTAGTTAGCCCTAGTTATTTTACATATGCCATGGTCTGTTATTACCATTGCTGCCTGTTTGTTGATTGTTGGGGGCTAATATAGTGGTAAAGGAGACTAATATAGGAAAAAGTGCCGAATATAGGGAAAAGCGACTAATATAGGAAAAAGCGACTACTATAAGGAAAGGCGACTAATATAGAGGAAATGCAACTAATATAGAGGAAAATCGACTGATATAAGGAATATAATAAGAAATATAATAATAAATAAAGACTAATATAGGTAAAAAAGATATGGATCTAGAGGAAAGTGACAAATATGGGCAGAGAGTGACTAATATAGTGGAAAGCGACTAATATATAAGAAAAACGACCAGTGTGCGTGAAAAGGACCTAAGATAGAAAAGATTCGACGAATATATGGAAAAGAAGAGCAATATAGAGGGAAAACGACTAATATAGGCAGTAAGCGACTAATATAGGGAAAAAGCCACTAATATAGAGAAAAGCCACCAATACAGGGAAAAGCCGATTGATATGGAGAAAAGCGATAAATATAAGAAAACAGCGATTAATATAGGGGAAAAGCGACTAATATAAGGAAAAGTGAGTAATATAGGAGAAAGCGACTAATATAGAAGGAAAACGATTATATAGAGGAAAAATGACTGATATAGAAGAGTAAAAGCGATATTATAGGGAATAACCACTAATATAGAAAAAAAATTATTAAAATAGACCAGGGGCGGGCAACTTCCGGCCCGCGAAGGCCTAGCGTCTGGCCCGTCACCTTTTGTCCGCTGTCTTTGTTCCGCGACCTCGTCCTCCCTTCTAGCAATTTTCCAAAATCATTGCGCATGTTCAACGCATCTTGGCCACGTTTGGCAGCACCTACTGTTGCGAACAGCTCTTCTCCAAAATGAAGTACACGAAGTCTAACCTTCGCTCCCAACTCTCGGTCGCCACCTCAATGACATTCTTCTGTTGTCTACCTCATCATTCGAGCCGGACATTGAAACACTTCTTCATGGCAAGCAGCACCAGCCGTCTCACTCATTTGAATGTTTTTCAATAAAATTCTTGTAAAATGTATTCTAATATATATATATATATATATATATATATATATATATATATATATATATATATATATATATATATATATATATATATATATATATATATATATATATATATATATATGTACGAGGGGCGGTCAATAAGCTTTGCGAATCGGTAGGGAAAAACAGAGGAAGGGGGATGGCTGTTTGTGGGGGTGTTAAGACAAGTTATGACAAGTCAGGACCTGCAGCCGCACGCTCCTGCCTCGTCTATTTAAGAAGCAGTAGCTGATCACAGATCGTCAGTCACAAATTTTTGAACAATGGAGAAGGTTGAGCACCGCGCAGTGATCAAATTTTTGAGCAAGGAAGGCAAGAATGCAAAAGAGATCTATGAACGCATGGTTGCAGTGTACACCGACACTGCCCCTTCCTATGCAACCATTGCTTGCTGGAATAGGGAGTTCCGCCATGGTCGAGAGTCCCTTGAAGATGACCCCCGTCCAGAATGCCCGTCAGACGAAACCAACAAGGACAATGTGGTCAGTGTGGAGAGGATGATCCTCGAAAATCGACGAGGGAAGGCCGAAGAAATTGAGCGAGAACTTGGAAGTGTTATCAACATGATCCACGGCAATTTGGCCATAACCAAGGTCTCTGTCCGTTGGGTCCCTAGAAATCTCACGCCCCATGATCGACTTCAACGTAGTCAAAATCCACAAGGCCAGAGTTGCACAAGCTGTCCTGTGCGGGTGCGGATTCGAGGAGCTAACCATCCCCCCTACAGTCCAGATATAGCCCCTAGTGACTACTTTTTATTCCGCCAGCTCAAGACTGCACTGCGTGGACGCTGGTTTCGGACGATGAAGATGTCCAGCTCACCGTCCAGGAGTGGATTGAACAGCAGTCGGGCGATTTCTAGTTGTCGGGAATTCGAACCCCAGGGACAAGTGGCGCAAGTGCATTGAAGTCGAAGGTAGTTATATTGAAAAATAATAAAAATCTTTTTCTCATATCTCGTTTTCTTATATCCAAATTGCAAAACTTATTGACCGCCCCTCGTGTATATATATATATATATATATATATATATATATATATATATATATATATATATATATATATATATATATATATGAAAGATAATGGTAAACCACAATATTTAATTCGAGATTTTATTTATAACTATCGGACTAGTTTCGGCAAGATGCCATTTTCAACTAATAATGAAGAAACTAGGCAAGGAGCACAGATTATATAAGGTAAGAAAAATCCTAAACAAAATGAAACAGCAGGAAACAATCCGAAAAAAAATATCTGGAGTGAATCTGGCGTGAATGACAAACTAAACAAAATGGAAAGCGTTTTATTTATCGACAATTTCTCTGTCGATTCCGAAAGTTTCATTAAATTCCCTTTTATGATCTTGATACACTAATGGGTTTAATGGAGACTATCAAAAATATGTTTGCGCAAACAAGTAAAATAATGAAACGAAGCCTAGGAAGGCTAGGCCACCGTGCACTTTCAAGAGAAGCGTAGAGAGCCTAGGTAGCCTAGGTCACTGTGCTATTCTTCACGCAAAGCCTAGGCCATTTTAGAGTGGTTTTTCAGCCACGTTGTGGTATGGTCTCGTAATTACTGCTTACTAAGCGAATCAAAGCGTTTCTGTGTAAAAGTTTACTTACATAGAACCTTTTTAATCATGCAGTTAACAAAAGATCAATTGGTATTTGTAGTTACAAACTTATTAAGACTGGCAGTTTAAACAAGTCCAAGATTCATTTGAACAACGTTTTCCAGGTAGGCACCCACCAAGCAACCCCATAATTTTGAAAAATGCTCGTAAATACCAACATGAAGGAACATGCTTAAATCTAAATAAAGGACGTTCGGGTCGTATGAGAACCATAAGAACAACATAAATATCGAAAATGTTCAGATGACACTTCTTCAAAATCCACATGTATCAGTCAGAAAGAATGGGTTACAATTGCCAAAGACATCAATTAACCGCTTTATTAAACATGACTTAAAATGGCATCCCTATAAGATGCATGCAAGATACCAGCTTCTTGAAACTGATTTTCCTCGTCGTAGACAATTTGTCGATTGGCTTCTCCATAAACCTGTTCGTTTCTGGGAAAACGATGATTGGTGACGAGGCAGCCTTTTTCATGAATGGAAAGGTAAATAGCCATAACATTCGGCAATATGCGCCGCTGAACCCCATCCCCCCAGCATTCAACTTTGACACTCGTATTTGTCAGCGGAAAGTGTCTCTGTGGATCGGAATATACGGGAACGGCTATCATGTCGGCCCATTGTTTTACGAGAATAACTTGAATGGTGCTGCCTACCTGAGCATGATCAACGAAGGGATCTTCCCGGAACTCCGCCCGATTTACGGCAATCAATTCAATAGACTTTGGTGGATTCAGGACGGTGCACCAGCTCATAGATAGCTTGCTGTAAGAACAAAACTAAGAGAAACGTTTGACAACCGCATTGTCGCGCTAAATCATGCAATTGAATGGCCCCCAAGATCCCCTGACTTAACACCGTGCGATTATTTCTTATGGGGATATCTAAAGAATAAAGTGTATTCTACTTCAACACAAAGCATCAACCAGTTAAGAGATAGTATCACACGTGAAGTCAATAGACTTCAATCAATGCTATCAAAGGCGCAACTGTGCTAGGAAAAAAATGGAGGACATGTGGAAGGAAACGGTGCTTAGAAAATTAAAAATGAATTAGTATTACCCATATGAAGAGGTGTTTTTTTTCAAAATGAATTTAAATATATTTGTTGATTTTAAACTTCGAAGTTTCATTATTTTAATTCCCTGCGCAAACATAATTTTGATAGCCTCCATTAAACCCATTAGTGTATCAATATCGTAAAAGGGAATTCAATGAAATATCTAGAATCCACAGATAAATAGTTGCTAAATTTGTTTTGTTTTGCAGGACTCAAAAATCTTTAATAGGTTTTGAGTTATACTAATTCAAATTACGGTTAACTTTTTCTGGGACACCTTGTATATATATATATATATATATATATATATATATATATATATATATATATATATATATATATATATATATATATATATATATGGTCACTTTGCGGATTTCGTTTGTCACTCAGGTCCACGGCCTGCTTCCAAAATCTTATCTGGCCCTCACTCTGAAAAGGTTGCCCGCCCCTGATATAGACGAAAGCGACAAATATCCGGAAACAGCGACTAGTATAGGGTAAAATCGCTTGGAACTACAAGCGCTGGCAGAGAATTCCAAGTTGAGACGATTTTATAAGAAAAAAAAAATCTCAACATATTTCCTTTCTCAAATGAAATTTTTGAAACACCCTGTAGATATAAAGAACTACAGAAAAACTATTATTTATATTATTAATAATATTTTACCGTGCAATTTATTATTTGATAGGTTAATTAATGGGATAGCGTGACGGAAGGACAAACCAAGTAAACAACCAATCAATACTGGCGCTTATTATATGGTTAGATAATGCAAGAATTTTTTTAATAAGTGATAATGACCCTAAAGATCATAATCCATGATTCAATTTTATTCGAAACTTCTTTTATTGTTATGTTTTTAATTTTAGAGTTATTTTATCTCTCCAAATTTTGCGCTATTTGGTGCTATTTTTGATATGGCAATTAAAAACAAGCCAGTCAGCAAGAAACAATTAAAGAGCAATATAAATTTCTTATGGGTGGCATATTTAATCCATTTTGTAACTTAATTGCAGTGATTGAGTTCAGTTACGTCGACTAAACCAGATTTAATGTTCCTACCAGTTCTATTCAGAAATTCAATAAAACTATACTTTTTAATATTAAAAGACGAAAAACCAACATAGACGTCTCAGCGTATTTTAAAGGATTAAAGAAACTGGTTAGGGAATTGAAAGTTAGTGAAAAGTAGTTAGTGTCTAGCATCTACAGGAGACTGTAGAGTTATACATATCAAATCTAAACTTTCATCCATACAACGCAAGATAACTCAGCTAGTAACCCAGCTAATTAAATAATAAAAGTGAAGCTTATTATTTTTCCTATGTTTGATGTACCCCAAATTCTTTCATCACCATGCTCTATATTTATCCATCTATATCATTCTTTTTCCTATTTGAAATAAATAAATAGTCAGAGGTTAGAGTTTGATATCTCTGATTGAAATTCAGTCGAAGCATATTTACTTAATAAATGGAAATGTTTCTGCCCTATAATTTCATTATAAGTCTAATTCTCTTATTATTCATTATTATTCCTACCATTCACTATTTTCCGTATTATAAAGGAGCACTTTTAAACTTTTATAGAATACATGTATAATATATTCAAATTGGCAAGTACTATTTATTAAATTCCTTTGATAAGCGTCAAAATTTGAATGCTTTCAAATAAGTAAGATACCTTTTATGAGAGATTTTTTCGCTTCTATAAATTGACGAAATTCAATCAATTCAATACTGTAATTCTTTGTTAGTGTTTATATAATAAAATTCAAGTTTGCAATCAAATTAGGTTGTTTTTTTTAGGAATTAACATCTTTACTTTTAAACAACCTATATCCTATAATTTCGACCACGTCAATCTGGGCTGCACATAAAGTAAGGGTGTAGCAAGTGTACAATTAGATGAATGAAATCTCTATACTATGACGGCCCTATGTTCAAACTCTTTAAATGTCTGATTCTCTTATCAGGAATAAAATCGAGATAAGGTCACTGAAGCAGTTACTCGCTGTAGAAGATTTTCATTCTTGGATAGATTAAAAAGCAATAAAGATCGCAGTAAAATTATTCGTACTCGTCTTCACAACAGATCATTAGAGGAGGAAGGATATGGTAATTTTGCTATGCTAATATACCACTCATTAACAAGATCAGATAGGTTCTCGTGCTCTGATCTAGTAAATTCCAAGTTAATGGCTTCCATATTGTTTTGATTCAGTCCTTTGAGAGCAATAGTTAAATGCATCAATCAAAGAATCCTACTTTGGGAGAAGTTATTTGCAAGTAGTTTTGGATAAAAAGGCGTGATACAATCTTAAAAAGGTGGTTATTGTGTAGGATGAAAAGAAGAATCCTAACTCTCTCTTTCCTGTTTTCGGTGTTGAACTAGAATGGAATTTGGATTCTTATATCATCAGCATTCGTGAGGGAGGCATTTCTTTTTTAAGGAATTGTACTCTAAATATGACTTACAACTTCAGAATTCACGATTGGAATCCTAGTCAGAACTAGCAAAAGAATTGGGTTCCAACAAGACAACGGCAGACCTCGTGTGTATTTGTCTACTCGCACACAAAGTTACATGAGCTTGGGTGGGATCTCCACCCTACTCTCCCGAACTTGCATTATCTGACATTCATTTGTTTAGGTCCCTGCAAAATTCATTAAACGGAAAATCGTTTTTTTGTATATAAATGCTGTCAAAATACCACCTGGATAACTTCTTTTCCTCCAAAACAGTCCAGTTCTACGCCGATGAAATTAGGAAGCTGCCCAATAGATGGATTGAAGTCATTACCACAAATTCTATTTCTCTTTGATGAATAAAAATGATTTTAATCTGAATAAATTTCTTTTATTTTCATCCTTCAGAAACGCTCAGAACTTTCACGTATACCTGATACTTGTACCTTTCATCTCTCATCATATAATAATATGTTAAATTGGCGCTCTCTGAACGAAAGTGAGTGAAAAGTGTGACATGCCTAATTGTTACAACTGTACATAAACTCTTGTGAAAATGAAGTGAAACACAAAACATGTTTAATTTAAATTCAAGAAATCGAGTATGTTCTTCATGTGTTCTTTTTATTTAAATATGTTGCTTCAAAATAATATGTACCTGTTTTATAAAGAAATATTTATTAGTTATCTGGCAACTAACTACTGCTATATTCTATTTATTCGATAATTGGCCAATATTAAACAGAGACACTCTAAATCTTGTAGCAGATGTGTGTATTGTAATTTAGTTGCTAATTTACTGTGACAAATTCCAAGTCCATCAGAACTTGGTAGATTGGGTCATTGAAATATTACAAAGCAATGTGAAGTAAATCTGGCAGTGTCTGCAGGGGCATTAAGGTCTTTCAAGAAATAAGGTCATAGTCTTTCAAACCGAAAGGGAGATGTAGCTGAAAGTATAAAAAAACAACTTTCTAGTGATAATCTACAGAAGGAACTAGTATTTGCTGGAATTAAAGTTTGTTTCATAACTATAAGAAGAGGTCTTAGAGATGTTGGACACTCCGCAAAAATCCCTCCTTAACCAAGTTCATATGAGTATGATGAAAAAGAAACGTATAAATGAGTTAACAAGAGTTCCTTTGTTCAATTCTTTTGCTGCCTAACTCATTTTATGTCTTCTTTCACTACTAAAACAAAGGTAATTTTCAGTAATAAATCTCATTTTAAAGTTGAGGCTTACTATGTGAGAAAATCACTCAATGGACCGATTGGTGACGGCCACATTGAGCAACACGTTAAACATGGCAAAAAGAGAAGGTTTGGCGGTTCATTTTGTTTTGTTGGACTTATGAGACTTGTGTCAGTTACTGAAATGATGAACTCTGAGAAATAAGTCGATTCATTTCACAGTTAGTCGTTTATAAATGGTGAATTGATATTACAGCAAGATGTCATTCCCTGTCACACAGCAAAAACCACGACGAAGGTACTTCAAGATGAAAATATTAAAGAAACTGGGTGCTGCATTTTGATATGTGCATGCAAATGGGTGCCGCACTTTACTTTGATCTGTGCAGTTAAACGGGTGCTGCGCGTTTATCTGTGCATTCAAATAGGTGCTGCACTTTGATATGTGAATGCAAATGTGTGCCACACTTTCATCTGCGCATGCAAATAAGGTGCCGTATTTTGAACTGTGACTTAAAATAGGTATGATGTGTAAATGCACATGGGTGCCTAATTTTTATCAGTGCATGCAAGTGGGTGAAGCACTTTGATCTGTGCATGCAAATGGGTGCTGTATTTTGAACTGTGCAACCAAATAGGATATGTTTATAGACTTTTCTATCCCCTATTATGAAATTCAATCCCATTCATTAATTTTTAGTTGGCAAAATATATGCTGCCATCCTGCAACGTATGTGTTTGATTTTGTAGAGTCGTTATAGCTGGGATTGTTAATTAACATCAAAGCAATAATTTTCTAAATGACTTAGTCATGTACTCTCTGTTTTCATCCACACGTTTTAGATACCACTCATGCCTCTGTATTTTAATTAATACTCTTTATCACGATGGAATTACTGCATTTTCATTTTGGTTGTAAGTTTTATCATTATCGCGTCATTACTTAGGTCCTTCCCTTTGTTCCGCAGCCACGGCAACTGCCTTTGCTGTCGACTGGCGGCAGATTGAAAAAGGTTGCGCTCCTTGTCAATTCCAGTATTTTCTTGTTTTGGATACTCGAACTATGTACCGTTCATTAATTTCTCACGTCCCCTAACTCCATCACTTCTTTTAAGAACGTCTTTGGAAGAACTTTTCGAAGTAAATGTCTTCTCAGAAGATAACTATACTCTTTTAACTAAGCTCAAAAGTCGAAATTCGTGGATTCTGCGCACGGTAAAGGAAAGCGTAAGTTGAGGTTACAAAGGTGGAAATTTGACATACCAGATTATCTAAGCGCAAATTTTGATTCTCCATCATATACGTGTGTCTATCTTAGAATAGGACCGATTGCTCAAAATGGAGCAAAAATAAGAAAAAGGTAACAGCAACATTCGAATGCCTTGCGGGTAAAATGAAACCGAAATGGGACTCAAAGCCGAAAAGTGAGAAAACATATAAAAACAAACATCGTGTGTTTGACACTTAAAAAGCGTATGAGAAAACTTCAAAGAATAAGGCCATGCAAACGATTCTGAAATGCAATAAAGATATCCTAAGGAATTTGTGATTATATCATTTGAAAGTTTAATTTACACTAAGTACACGTGTATATATGCAGGCAAACAATGTCTGTTTTTAATGGGGACAAATAGAATTGCCTAGCCAAGGTTGAGTTTCACATCCAATTAAGGGAAATTATCCATTAATGCAAAGTTTTCATGTGTGAAACTGGAATACTTACAGTTTTCCCACGCGCGTATCTTCGCATATAGATTTCGCACCAAAACTCGTTTCGAGTTTTTTTATTGGGGTGCAGAGGACAACAATTTGGTCTTCCAGAAAAGGATAAAAAATGCAAATATTACGAATGTGAATAATCTCGTCTCGATACACACAGAATACGACAGGTAGAATACAGTTGCATTTATTTGTTTAGCCAGTAAAGAAAGAGTGAACGTATGCAGTATAAATTGTATATTGTTGTGGCTATGAGTTCCTGCCCCCGACAGTTTAGAGCAGCAATTGTGCGAATACATTTGAAGTATTTTCGGAATCAACAATATTATTTATTATTAATAATATCCTTATTATTATTTTGTCTTATTTTTATAATTATTCTTATCGTCATTACATGTTCCTTGTCGATGGAGAGAAACTCACAAAAAAAGGGTAACTAAAATTTAAATTACCTCCAGAAGAAAAAAAAGAAGCGTTTCAAAGCATCGACAAACGCGGCGACACTTATCAAGGGAAATCGCATGTTGACTGAAGAGTCGCGATAAGTTGTGACTCTGCTTACTTGATATATCGGATCTTAAACATAGGAAACCCCTTCATTCATGAATAAGGATTCTGCAAATAAAACTTAAAGCATTTTGCAACGCATTTTCCTTTTCTTGTGAATAATTTACTTCTCACTATTTAATTTTTAGTTCAATCTGACCACTTTCGGTCTTAATTTATGTTAATTTATAATAATTTATTCGTAATTCAGTCTTGCAGCTTTTTCCTATCGCTTAAAAGTGGTCTTCATTGCCAGCCTCTCTTCATCATGTTTCGTAGCTGCTGATCTTCCCTTCCTGAAAGATCATTAACGCACCTTTTCATTATCAGCAAAATTGACAAAAGATTACTAGTTTTGCCTTTCGTTTAATAGTAACACCCAGGCAGATGTTTCAATAAAAGTAATATCTCGGGGGAAAAATTCCTAAAATACGTCAATATTTTGGTGCACTCGTATATACTCAGGTGAACTATTTATATGCGTGTAAAGGCGTAGTGGAATACCCTTACCATTTTTACTCGCGTGTGAGTCCAGTCGAGGGCGAGTCTAATCTCACTATGTCGGTCGATCGGTCCCGGTTTTTCTTTTTTGTTGTTTTTGTAATAACACTGTAACTAATCGGCCAATTCTAACGAAATTCGAAACCCTTATGTTGTTTTTCATTCTCTTTCGAATGGTATAACTTGCATGGTCTCCCCAAGGTTAACGCATGAATTATTTTGTTTTTGGAATAACATCATTACTATTCGGCCGATTCTAACAAAATTTGAAACCCTTATGTTGTTTTACATCCTCTTTGAATTATTGAAAGTTTTGGAAGTCGTAAGGTAATAAAGCAGAATAAGTGAGAGCACGCGACTTTTTGGTCAGCAGACCTTGTTTTAGTGTACCTGACTATGTTTGCTAGTAGAGTCTTTGTCATCCTCATTTTTTTTTTACTATTACTGATTTTTGATGTATAATTTCCCCTCACATGTCTGTTTCCCTTGGTTACAATGCTTTCTTTCCTCTAAGAAAAGTTAATTATACTCAAACGGTAATTGACTAGACAGTCAACATACAATATTTTTTTTCTAGAATAGTTAGGTGGTTGAGGTCTGCCGCTAAAGAGAGACGCAAGAGAGGGTGAAACAGATTTGTGTGCATCACTCTGCCGGCTATACGGAATGAACCTCCCGTTGAGTTGCCACTTCGTTATTTGGGTTGTCTACGGAATTGCACCATTAAGACGTCGCAATTACTATACGCGATACCGAGCTCTACCTACCTGAGTAGGTAATCGTTTAATCCGTATTTAGGGTTATTTTATGTGAAGGTTGGGATTGTTTAGCAGCGGCTTCTAGCGAATGGTGGTGTAGTATATGGTTATGTCGCAAACCATGTTATTAGAGAATTATAAAAATGGTTCTAGTGAATTCAGTCAGGCGCCAATTAGCAGGAAATATAGATGTATACGGAAGATAACATTACCCAACTCAATGAAAAACCTGTAAATAGCTATTAAATTTCAAGATAATTAAAACATTCTTTACGAACCTTTTACACAGATGGATTTTATCTTTGAAATTTATAAACTCGTCCATCTCCCCAGGTGGGTCTGAATTATGCTTTACCTATCTGGGCAATTTTGTAGGAATATACTACAAAGAGTTTTCAAT